>BPTQ01000004.1:50410709-50424760 GCA_019973895.1 Chrysanthemum seticuspe | reverse complement strand
CTGTCCGGATCTACGTCGGTTCTGCCGCAGTCTCGACTTCCCCTGCCGCAGTGTCAGTATTCCACTGCGGCAGCGTTCCAAATGCACCGGTTCTGCTTTGGGATTACTGCCGCTGTGCTGCCGCAGTGCTTTGTATTCCACTGCGGCAGCGTCTACATTAGAATATATATCTTAGGCTTAAAAAGTCAAAAACACACATCAGAAAACCTCTTTTTGGATTTTGGCTTGGTTCCGAAAGAACACGTCATAAAATCCCAAGATTTGGGATAATATGTAGTTCTATTCATAAATGAAGTAATTAAATTAATACAGAAACTAATAAACACACATACGAACGTACAAGAGGTACAGGCCGATTAAATAAACACACAAACGAATCCCTTATACTTTGAATTAATAACTTATAACTAACCAACTATGAATAGAATCAACTGATTACTAGATCTCACGCGATCTAATAAGCAACACATGAATTACGAACTGAAAAGAAACACTTGAAATCTTATATTAATAGATCCATTAACATCCTATTTCATAAGTTCCTGTTGGCATCTCATCCGCAGATATTTAGTGATCTCCTAAACATTTGTTCTGGGAAACCATTTAAGTTTCTCAATCCCTTTATTCGTGCGGGATATCGGAATCTTAGTGTTGCGTTGATCCTTATTCCTGCACTGTTTAGTTGGTAGTTATCCTCTATTAATTCCACCAATCAATATTCAATAATTAAGTTTCATATTCCCTAAGCAAACACACAAATAAATTAGCCGGACATGGAGAACATGCAAGCATACACACAAATAATCAAAGACATAATTAAATTAATGAAGTAAATACTTATCTTGATGTATAATAGGGTTTAGAACCCTAAAATACTGCACAAGAAAGCCTTGGTTCGGTTTTAGGTTTTTCTCCAAAAGACTACACACAAAAACTGAAAAATTCGGATTCTATATATAAGATTACATCTGCGACGGCGTCACCTTATGTTTCGTGACGCCGTCGTGTCGCCGTCATTAGGGTTTCGTCTTGGCCACGTAAACCTTGCGACGGCGTCACCTTATGACTGTGACGCCGTCCCCTTCAGCTCTGACGCCGTCTTGGCTGCATCTAGGCTGTCTGAGTAACGACGGCCTACTCCTTTAGAACCTGACGTCGTCCCTTGAAAACATGCAATTTTTCTTCTGAGCCGTCGCAAAATTCCTTCCCGACGGCGTCGCAGATATGCAGTGACGCCGTCGCCTTATGTTTCAGCAGCTTTGAGTGTCTCGATTCTGACTTTGGCCATTTTCTTCGTATATTCGCGCCTTTTCGTCCAAATAAGCATCATTCCAGCATTTTGCCTTCAAGAGACCTAAAAAGTGAAAAGGAACGATATTAAGCAATAACGGATACAAAAGTGATCGAATAAGGGCTTAAATGACCCCTCAAAAAGGTACCTTTTAAAACCTTATCATTGATCATCTTCCAGATCATATACTCTCCCACTGAATTCATGAGATATGAGATCCTTTTCAAGAAAGTCTCCATACCTAGCAAAAATTACTTTGTTTTCAGGTGGAAAGTAAAAGTAGTAACCCATAGTTTCCTTTGGGTATCCTACGAAGACACACTTAACAGATCTTTGTTGCAGCTTATCAGCAGAGTCACGTTTAACAAACGCCTCACAACCCCAGACCTTTAAGTAAGACAAGTTGGGAGGTTTCCCATACCACACTTCATAAGGAGTCTTATCAACCTTCTAAGTTGGAACCATATTCAATATGCGAACAGCAGTTTCTAAAGCATAATCCCAAAAGGATAAGGGAAGAGTTGTAAGATTAAACATCGATCGCACCATGTCTAGCAATGTACGATTCCTTCTCTCAGATACACCATTTTGTTGTGGAGTATATGGAGATGTGAGTTGCTGGACAATACCACACTCAGCTAGATAATTGTGGAAAACTAGAAGGGGGGTTGAATAGTTTTGCCGATTTTAAGTTGATTTCAAAAACTTTAGATTCGATATTATGTGAAATCATATGGATGTCGAGAACGTATAGATCTAATGATAATGCAAGCAAATATATAAAGATAAGGGATAGAAATGACACAACCGATTTATAGTGGTTCGGCTACAAGGACACCTTCCTTGCCCTACTCCACTCCCCGAGTCACCTACTCGAGAGTTCAAGCACTATGTCAACAAACTCTTTCACTTGGCGGAGAAGCCTTCACAACGTTGCTTACACTTTTTCCGGTACAAAGCTAGATACCGAGTCCGTAGCACGGTGGACCAACCCAACACAACTATTACACAACAAATATGTGAAATATCAAATACAAGATCTTCGCTACACAAATCTTGCGGAGTGACAAATCAATCAAGGACCCCTTGCTTGGATGACTTGTAGAATGCTCGTGATCTCGCCTTAGAGAAGGACCTATATGAGGATCACAAATAGAAAGAAAGAAGAACAACTCTCTAGATCAATTGATCTATATGTTAGAAGAGAATGAGAGTGTATGAGAGATTTAGTAAGAAGAGGGGTAAGTTAGAATGAAGAAATGGCTCTCTATTTATAGGCAAATTTCTTCACTGTTCCCACGGATCCCACGGATCCCTTACACAAGGGATCCGTCTAGTGTAATCCTAGGGATCCGTGGAACGCTCCTCTTTGCCCATGGGTTTTTTGGTTATGGGTCATGGGTTGGTCCATGGGTTATATCTAGATTCAATGTATCTAAGTATACATTGTATCAAGTCTCTTTGGGTATGGGTTAAGATCCATGGGTTATGATATTTACCCATCCTAATAAACTATTACAACAAATGCTTAATTACTACATTTTTGTATTTAAATTGCTATATGTAAATGCTTTACAAAACTAACATGTATCCTTTATAATTGTACTTAAGATAACATTATATTTGTTATCAACAAAACACAAAGAGATCGCAAAATATTAATAAACGGTTTTACGGTTTATTTGTATTAACAATCTCCCCCTTTTTGTTGATGACAAAACATAATGTTATGATGAGTAAAACTTAAGAATAGATGTAAGTTTTAAAAGCCCTAAGTTTTACTTCTTCTCCCTCTTTTTGTCGAAACCAAAAGTTAACCCTTGGAAGAAATAAACAAACTTCTAACTCCCCCTTGACGGTAGCTCCCCCTTGTTTGGGGCGTCAAGTGAAGAAAAATAAAAATCCTACAAAAAGAAAGGTTAGTAACATGCTTATATAATCTTGTGGTTGCCGAGAATCAAGATTGGGAGCCAAGGTATGTAAACAAGGCCTTGTAATAAAACAAAAAAATTGTAGTGGTATGTATGCCACTTACAAGCATGTAAAAATAAGAACAAGACTTGTTCTTGAAAAATGACTTCAAGAATAATACTTAAAAGTAGAAAAGTAGTAGTAGTGATTCCTTTCATGCTTGCATAAGGTTATGGATGGAGGTTTTGATGAGTAATGGTATTGATGCGATCAAGGATGAGGTTGAGTATGAAATGCATTTCTTCCCTAACTTCTATTGCAATTTCCCTAGTGGATTGGCAATGTTCACAATGTAAATGATGTGGGTGATGAGTGCGGAAGTTTTCCGAGTTGATTTGATTTGAGTTATGCGGAAGTTGTGGTGGAAAAATAGGAAAATATGGATCAATATCTGGAATGTTAGTAAATGGTGGTGGAAAAGAACCTAGATGTTCTTGTGATGTGATGGGAGCTAATGGTGGTGATGTTTCAAAATCTTGAAATATAGTATTTTGGAGATGTGGGGGGTGTTGAAAAGACTAATTCTTTTTCTTTAGGTTGATTACATCTTGTTGGAGTCTTAAGGAGTTCTAAAAGAGTTATTTTAGGTGGTGATGAAGTTGGTGTACTTGTTGGTGATGAGGGTGGTGCTATAATGGAAGCATCTTGTGGTGAGTTATTTGTTGAGGATGAATCATTTGAGGTTGGTTTTGCTAAACAACAAGATCGGATACTAATCCGTGCGGATATCCTAGCATTTGATTGTGGTATTTTGGATGGTGGAAGTACAAAGGTTTGGATATCATGATTGTTTGTACTAGATGATTCTCCTAAAGGGTTTTTGGATGACATGATGAAGTGTGTTTGTGAGAAGGAGATGGAGTATGCAAGCATTTTGGGAGTTATATATATAGAAAAACAAAACATTGTAATGAATGCTTGACCCAAAATGTGGATTAAAATCTAATGATTAGATATGAATTCAAGGCATGTGATCATGAGAACACAAGCATTAAAGAGCATACTCCCAAAAAATGAAGCAAATGTGGATTTTTCATCCAAAGTGAAAAAATAGAAGTTGAAAATAGCTTCTGTTTACACGGATCCCACGGATCCTTCCCTTGAGGGATCCGTCCAGCATGAAGGCTGGGATCCATGGGTCTGGTGATTCAGGCAGCACAAAATTTTCCTTTTGGAAACATTTTTGCCTATTGTGTGCCTATATGCAAACTATTTGGAGTTGCGGCTTTCTCGACCTCTAAAAAGAAAAGGAAAATAACTAGAGAAAAATAAATCCTAATTGAGATATCCCGAAAACACACATTTGGTACATAAGTACGTAATATTGTGTTATCAATGCTCCTAATTCATTTTTGCTTAAATGAATGTACCAGAAAACACATATTAGTTATATGTTCCCTTTAGCATTCAAAAGTCATGAGATGCAATAAAAACGGGTTTTTACTTTGTATTAATAATGAAAAAGCGATTTGTCCTAGACGTGAGAAATTGCTTTTGTGAAATTGATACGGGAAGGTATCATTCCTTTTAGAAAACATTTTGAAAGGAGATTTTCTTTAAAAATGTGTATGTAGTTATGTGAAAAAAAATTATAAATGGAATACTTATCTTGGGTTTTGAAAATTCCCGTATTGTTTGTGAGTTGTGCGTGAAATAGGAATCCTAGACTCAGAAAGAAGAAGGCTAGTGTTTACATACCTTGTAGAGTCAATTAAGTTATGACGTTTGTTCCATTAGACCAAGACCAAGACGAAGTAGGTTGAAATGTTCCCGCTTCAACGGTTTGGTGAGGACGTTGGCTATGTTGTCTTCGGATGCAACCTTCTCAATAGAGATGTTCCCCTTTTGAACATTGTCTCTTAGGAAGTGATGACGAATCTCTATATGCTTTGTGCGAGAATGTAATACCGGATTCTTGCTTAAGTCGATTGCACCTTTGTTGTCACATAGAATGGCTATGTCGCTTAGATGGATGTCGTAGTCTACTAACGCTTGTTTCATCCATAGTACTTGTTGGCATGCTTTGCCGGCGGAGACGTACTCGACTTCGGTTGTTGATATTGCAAGTGCCGTTTGTTTCTTAGAAAACCATGATGTTAAACAACATCCCATAAAAGTACATACCCCACTTGTACTTTTTCTATCAACGTAATCACCTGCATGGTCAGAATCTGCATATACAATTGTTTCTACTCCCGTGCCCTTAGGATACCATAATCCTAATTGTGTTGTACCCTTAATATATCTAAATATTCTTTTTACGGCTTCTAGGTGTGATATTTTAGGGTCTTCTTGAAACCTAGCACATAAGCAAACACTAAACATGATATCCGGCCTACTTGCCGTGAGGTAGAGAAGGCTACCTATCATGCCACGATATTTAGTATTATCAACGGATTCTCCGTCCTCGTCTTTTGTGAGTTTGGTGTCGGATGACATTGGAGTCCTAATTGGTTTTGACTCTTCTAGACCGAATTTCTTTAACATCTCCTTGATGTATTTAGATTGATTAAAGAAGATACCATCTTCTACTTGTTTTATTTGTAGACCAAGAAAGAAACTAAGTTCTCCCATCATACTCATCTCGAACTCGTCATGCATGATTTTAGAGAAATCATCACACATGTCTTGACAAGTGGATCCGAATATAATATCATCTACATATATTTGTACTATGATTATATGTGACTCTCTTTTCTTAGTAAAAAGTGTGTTGTCAACTAACCCCATGGTGTAGTTGTGTTTAACTAGAAATGACTTGAGTCTATCATACCAAGCTTTTGGAGCTTGTTTAAGACCGTAAAGGGCTTTCTTTAATTTATACACATGTTTGGGTTTTTCAAAATCAATGAAACCCGGAGGTTGAGCTACATATACTTCTTCATTTATGACACCATTTAGAAAAGCGCTTTTGACATCCATTTGATAAAGCTTTAGATCATTAGCACAAGCATACGCAAGAAGTATTCTTATAGACTCTAATCTAGCCACGGGGGCATAGGTCTCATCAAATTCTATTCCCTCTTGTTGGTTATACCCTTGAGCAACGAGCCTAGCCTTGTTCCTAGACACTACTCCGTTTGCTTCTAATTTGTTTTTATAAACCCATTTGGTTCCTATTATGGTTTGATTACTAGGTGGAGGGACAAGTGTCCAAACATCATTAGAAACAAATTGATTTAGTTCTTCTTGCATAGCCATTACCCAACTTTCATCTTTTATGGCTTCTTGTGTATTCTTAGGTTCTAAGGTTGAAACGAAACAAAACAAGCTACTTTGGTTTTGAACTTGAGACCTTAATGTTCGTTCGTTTAGTTTTCCTATGACTTTATCTACAGGGTGATCTTTGGACTCTTTAATGTTTACTATTACATCACTTAGAGGTTCTTCTTCTTCACTTATTTTTTTCTTTATTACTATGGCTTCACTTTCTATAATCTCGTCATCGACAAGAGGTGGAGAGGGTTTGGGTGGACTTTCATCAAATTTTATATTTAATGACTCTTCTACCTTCATTGTTTCTTTGTTTAATATGACGTAAGCTTTGCTATTTGGCGAATAACCTAAAAAGATACCTTCGGTTGATTTAGGATCAAATTTTGTAAGGTAATCTTTAGTGTTAAGAATAAAACATTTACTACCAAAGACTCTAAGGTGATTTAACGTAGGCTCTTTGCCTCGAAATAACTCATATGGAGTTTTTCCTAAGATTGGTCTAATCAAGACTCGATTGAGTATATACGTTGAAGTATCAACGGCATTACACCAAAACTTTTGAGGTATGGATTGTTCATTAAGCATGGGTTGACTCATTTCTTGTAGAGTTCTATTCTTTCTTTCTACTACCTCATTCGATTGTGGAGTGCGTGGAGCCGAGAAGTTGTGAGTAATACCATTAGCGTCACAAAAAGCTCCGAATTGCACTTCATTATCGAATTCCCTACCATGATCCGTCCTAATAGACACTATGGGTCTTCCTAGTTGTCTTTGGATCTTTTTGCTTAATATTTCAAAATAGTTAAAGGTTTCCGTTTTGTTCTTTAAAAATTTTGTCCAAGTATACCTAGAGTAGTCATCCACTATTACCAAAGTATAGTAGTTGCCTCCATAACTTTGGATAGCGGATGGACCAAATAAATCCATATGTAGTAATTCTAGACACTTAGTTGTTAGGAACATGTTTTAATTATCAAGTGTAGGTCATTTCATTTGTAATAGGTCGTTAATTAATATGGTTTATAAATGTTTGTAATTGATTTCACAGCTCATGTAGTAAGCCCATGAGCTGTGATAGAAGGTTCTTCTAGAACCAAGGGGAAACACCCCTACTTATGTAAACACTATAAATACCCCCTCTCTAGAAGGGAGAGGGCTGTTGGTTCTAATTGCAATTATCATTTTCATTAATCATTCATTAGTTCCTTCCACTTTCTCTCACTAAAACTTTCTCTCTCTAGAAATACATATTGTTGTGATAAGATGGTGACCTAACAAGTGGTATCAAGAGCCAAGGGATAGTTTAGGTTAATATTGATTAGATTTCATAGAAATTCGTACTTAAAAACGTGTTTTAGACTGAAATTTATGGAATTAATGGACTGAAATACGTGTTTCTGCAAGTTTGGCGAGTTAGCCTTGAATACTGGCGAGTTTCACTTGAATACTGGCGAGTTTCACTTGAATACTGGCGAGTTTCCTTTGAAGTTCTGTGAGTTTCTTGAGTTCTGGCGAGTTTCTGATTGAATTTCTGCGAGTTTGCAGTTTGGCGAATTTCAACTTTAATTTCTGCGAGTTTGCAGTTTGGCGAGTTTCGACTTTAATTTCTGCGAGTTTGCAGTTTGGCGAGTTTCGACTTTAATTTCTGCGAGTTTGCAGTTTGGCGAGTTTCGACTTTAATTTCTGCGAGTTTGCAGTTTGGCGAGTTTCGACTTTAATTTCTGCGCGTTTGCAAATTTGGCGAGTTTCTGAGTTTTGGCGAGTTTCTGAAGTTTTTGGCGAGTTTCTGTCAAGATTTTTGCAAGTTTGGTTTGCTTCTACTCATCTACCTAAGTCTAATCAACCTCAACCTTAATTATCTTTCACGATCAACATCAATCAACAAATATGTCTCAACCACCATCATCTAACTACTTTCCCTACACTTATAATCAACAACCACAACAACAACTCAGTCCACAACATCAACAATGGAATCAACAACAAGCAATTGATTTATTTCAGGTCTAAATATGTCTCAAGGATCTCTCACAAGAAAGGATATGTACCCCATTGAAGATGAAAGAAATATTGGGATTACAAATTCTCGCGTTGATTTCGAAACAATTCAATGTCCTCCCACATGTCAGATCAGAGTGGAAATTCTTAAGAGGCACTTCTGTCGGCATCTTCTAACTCTGTCTACTAGTGTCCCTGAGGTCTACTTAAATCAATTCTGGCATACTCTCACGATCAGTCACGATTCAAAAGATATGACAGTTCAGATTGACAGCACGCCAATCCAATTTGATGTTAGCGTTCTTCGTCATGTCCTTCAACTTCCTTTTGAAGATACACCGCCTCACACCTCGTTCATGCCATCTCCATCGTTTTCACAAATTGCTGCATCTCTTCAAAGAATGGGTTATGATGAGTCCTCCCAACCTCTGTCAAACAGTTCTGATGTGAACCGTAAATTCATTCCTCAACCATGGTTAACATTGTATTCCATACTTAGTCGCTCTGTCACAGGCAAGGCAACTGGACATGAACACCCACGTTTGGAACTTCTACAAATTATTTGGGGTGTGATTAATACACAACATCTTGATTATGCACAGCTTATTTGGAATGATATGATATATCAAGCACGGCAGTTTAGCAATAAGAAAGAATATAAAGTTCCATTTGTTCGTTACACCAAGCTTCTTATTGAATACTTCATGCAAAAAGATCCAAGCATCAACAGACGACTTGAAAGTGGTGACAAGTATCATATTCCTAACATGGATCATGTGCTTAAAAATGTGAAAATTCAAACCACTAGCACACCAAACAGAGGTTTAAGAATTCCTGATCGTCTTATGAATGATATCATCAAGCAGACTACCGCTTACATGATGTATGATCAAGCAGAAAAAGCAGGAACAGTTGGGATTATTTCTGAAAAACCTAAAGGTAGAGGAACAAGAAACACTGCCAAACATAAGAACACTTTGCTGCTTGATGAAGTTTTGTCCAATGCAGAACATGTTGCTGAAAAAGAAAAGGTTAGTCATCAAGCCGAAGATGATAATCCAGCAGAAACTCTCAATATTGTTCAGGTGAAACAAGAAAAAGCTGCAAGACAACGTGGCAAAACCATCAGTAGTCAAACTCAACCACTTCAATCTCCTCGCACTCACAAAGAAGAACAAGCAATTCTGAAGAAAACCTTGGTTATCACCAAACGTCATCAGCAAGCTGATCTTGAAAGATTGCAGAAGAAGGGTGCAGGATCAGGTTCTAAGGTACTTTCTGAACAACCTCAACAACCCATGAATGAATCAGAATCCTCCGAATCGGATAACTCAAACTCTGCAGCACTCTCTTCATCCAAAGATGAATCTGATCAATTCATTCGTTCTGATCATGAAGACTCAGTCAACAATGATGAATCTGAGAATGAAGATTTTGATGATGCTGTTACTAATAAACCACATCCAGAAAGTGATGCTCGTCTTCCAACATCACTAACCCAACCACCTCCAACATCCTCAGATCAACAGTCAAAGACGAATGTTCCTTCAAAAACCACGTTTAAGATCAGGTTCCCTTCTCGACAAACATCTGAAGCAACTGAAAAAGATAAATTTCAAGTCCTTCAAGAACAGCTTACTTCTCTTCAAACCCAAGTTCACACACAACAAAAGCAACTTCAAGAACAACATCAACAGATTCAGAAGTTTCCATTACCTGAGCAGATTGAGGAAATCCTTAAACAGGTTCTTCCTACAGAGGTAAAGAGTTGCATTAATGAAGTACTACCACTGGCATTACGCACATATGTTAATAACAAGATTCAAGGTGTTGTAGCCACTCATCTTCAAACACACCCGATAACCCTTGAAACAAAACCTTCCAATTTGCCTGTCGTTGATCTCAAAAGTCAACTTCTTGAGAAGATAATTGATGATGATGAAGAAGAGGAACTTCGAGACGCTATACTCAAATCCATGAAGAAGGCTGATAAGAAGCGTGCATCTGCATCGTGCAAAGATATCCCGCCTCGTAAACGCAGACCGGATGATAAAGATGATGAATCACGTCCACGCGACAAACGTACCAAATTCACTGCAGCGTCATCTTCAGTTTTTCAAACCACTTCTCAGAATATTTCACCTGAAGAAGAAATTCAACCACAATCTTCCAATCAACCTCCACAACAGACTGTTTCTCAAGTCATATCCCAACCACCATTGAACATGCAACAAGATGATGCCCCAGAATGGATTGACTCTTCCACGACTCAGTTTGACTGGTTTGAAGATATGATTGATGCTCATCCAGAAGATGATCTTTCCAATGAAGCTTCCATTGTGGGTTTCACAAAGAATTTGAAAAAGATCATGAAGGTGCAGAAACTTAAACTGTCTCACATTGCCACTATTCGCCGAGCAGGGTTTACACAATTTAAGACTTCCACTACTTCAAGGCTTCAATTTGAATACAATCTTGAGGAAGTTGCACGAGCAATGTCTGAGAACATTACTTGGGATGTTTCGTTGCCCTCCAATGCTCCCAAAACGTTCAAGTTTCATGACTATTCTCAACCGTTACCACTCATGGGTCATACTCATAATCTCAAGGTACCCACACCTTATTTTTTTAATCATGATCTAGAATATCTGATGTATGGCAACACAGATCCAGAGAAACGGTATGCAACATCACTGTCTAAGTTTCATGCTGCGGTTTACACTCAAGAGGGAATGGAGGAAGAAGTTGCTGAATTGTTTAGTTCTTCGGTTGTTACATATAATGATGAGGTAGAACTTGGCATCTTCCACTGGCCTAATATGCGTAAATGGTTTTACAAATGGCGTCTCACATTCACTTCTAAACACAAAGTGTGTTATAACCACCAGATCTTGTCCATTAAAAGTGCAAAGATTATGGATAAATATGGGTACAATTTTCTGACTAACATAACGGTTCGCAGAGCTGACGATAAAGAATACACTTTCAATGAAGCTGACTACAGGTTTCTGAATCTCAACGATATCGAAGATATGTATCTTCTCAAAATTCAAGGAAAACTTGAGCATCTTCCTGGTAGCTTACAATATGATATCTTCAACTCAATCCTCATTTTTATCCGCAGTCTTGTCATTAAGTCCAGAGTTGAAGATCTTCATCTTGGCGTTGAAAGTTATCAGAAACGTCTGAATCTTACCAAACCTGATCTTCAACCACCCGGCATCTATGATAAGCAACCGTATACGTTCACCATAACACCTTTTGGATTACACTTCATCAGGAACAAAATTGTTAAATTCATGGGATACGAAGAAATTCACAAGTTCAGTGATGATACGTTGATACTGGTAAAGGTTGAGCTTGTCAACATTCTTGACGATTTGCAAGCGGGCAGAAAACAACGCTGGTTGCGGAACATGACATGGAAGAGAAGCGATGTTAAGCAAGCTGAAAAGTTTGTCAAGAAAATTAATTCACGACTTAATTTTCGAGTTCAAATGAGACGACTGGAAGGCTATGTTGGAGGAAGAGCAAGGGTTCCGAACATCTTGACGTTTCGTCGACCTGAATGAAGTACTGCAGTTAGTTAGTTTTGTTGAAACATTACTGGAACATTTAAACATCTGTCTGTAATAACTCTAACTCTTTACTTCCATTCGTATGCTTATCTTAATTGATTATGTTTTTCAGTTAAACCTTGAGTTCGAATTTTCATAAGCACAACAAATCTGATAATATGTTTTTACAACGTGTATTAATCTGATTCAAATTCGGCTCAAGAAGGCTATCTCTCAAATATATTTCCGTATTTGAGGGGGAGTGTTCAACGAAAACAAAATCTAATTCCACGAAAGGACCCTGTTGTACGCTTCAGTGCTTCAATCCAAATTAAAGGAGCGAAAGCTTCTTAACTGTTTTGCAACAACAAATCTTTGTTCGAAATCAAATGTTCTTGAAATCCATTTCTTCCCAAATGAATTTTCAATGCCTCAAAAAGCATATTTTAATCAACATGTTTTTCAAAAACAACATTCATATGCTATTTTTGAGGGGGAGAAATGTGATTAAAATTGTTGATCAGGAAGTTAAGGAATCTCATATCGTGCTCGACTCAGATATCACCAATGAATTGACGAACTTTGAAATGTTAGTAATCGAACAGACTTGTTTCCAACGAAACTTGTCTTAGTAGAATGTACCAATTCGAGACACTCTTGATTGACATGAACTTTGACGGGTCAAACCTCCTTTTTCAAGGAGAGTTTACATCTTCAAGATAGTTATTAGAGCTAGCTGTCACCTAAAAGCTGATAATGGAACTCTTTAACTATACAACGTAACCGTGTCTCGCGGGGAATTGTCTATCAAGAGTCGATCAATTCAAAAGTGCGAGCTCTACCCTCACTGTGCAGATTTCAGTCAAAACTCATAAGCACATGTGGAGGGGGAGTATTTCTGAAAAACCAAAAACTCTCAAGGTGTTACCAAAACAGGTTTTTCATCATAAACATCTTGAGAGATTTTCAAGAAAAGGTTTTGTGGCAACATAGGATAGTCATGGAGTTAAAAGGTGACTAAGTTTAGGAATAAACGTCCTATGATCCGCCAGAGCCGGAGGGATCTACCCAAGGACACCACAAATAGTTAGTATTTAGAAGTCCTTAGGTATGATTGAAAAAGGAGAAAATGAGAATCGGAGAAAGAAGGAGTTGAAGAATTAAAAAAAAAAAGTTAAAGAAAAGGGTGAAAAGAAATAGCCCTCCAAATTATTCAACTTAGGGCAGACACCGGGTTCAATTCATATGCTACTGGTTGTCACAAGATGACACCGGTATTGAAGACAAGTCGTCATGGACCCAGTGACGCAATGCACTAAACCTTCTAAGCCACTCAAGTTCTCTCAAAAGAGCTTGTTTCATTCTCACAGGGAACCCTGCGTAATCTATCGACTCTCTCTTAGAGATTGTTGGTATTGAAGAAGGAGACCCTCTCCCTAGTCTCCGCTCAGGAAAATCAAAACGCACTAATCGAGTCTAGAGCCATGAGATTCATCAAAAAGATCTCTTAGGAACACTTATATATTTCATCACTTGTTGTTCAAACTATAAGGACACAAGTGACATATTTCAGAGTCCTACGCAGATCTTAGCAATCTGCCAGAACATTTATGAGGGGATTCACAATTGTGATCCTCAGTGATTGAATGGAAATTCCTGCCAGGGTCAACATCAAACAGCCCTGACAGCAGGTCACTTCGGTAACTCCTTGTGGGTTACGCTTAGTGTGTCTCAAACGGTCTACAGTCGTGGGGTGATGCTTCGGTGTACCTCAGCGACTCATCTGAACTGTAGGTGTATTTCGGTACATCGCGTTATCTCACTTGTGGGACTCCAGTTCAGGAACAGCCTTTGTGAGAATTAGAGATGTGTTTTCACACTATGCTGTTAACACTTTCGAAGTTCAAACTTGTAAGCGCTGGATTATTTCTAACCCATGTTTTATGTTTTTCTTCTTATGGATGCTCACGGGTAGAAAAGATCGTGCAGATTTTTCACATGCTTCTACCAACATCAAC
>BPTQ01000004.1:50162280-50410699 GCA_019973895.1 Chrysanthemum seticuspe | reverse complement strand
TAGTTGATCACTTTCATTTCTTTGTTTTAAACAATTCCTTGATCTTTTTGGTCGGTGACAACACCGCCTAGGGTGTCTAGGGGATTTTTCCCTTGGCCGATCACATGTCTTTCCCTAGGCACCTAGACGACATCGTTTGTCATCGTTATTGTATCGAAGGAATGGATCTTGACTCAAACAATATCAATTATCCTTCTTTGGTTGAGTACAGTGGTGATCTGTTGGTGGAGGTTTTATATTAGGATGCAAACGTTCTTTGTTTCGAGGTAGAAAAATTTTTGGATTAAGTAAATCCTCTGGATTATTGCAAATGGGTTTTTCATTGGTAGTTTACCCTACCTTAGGTTTGTACGTTTTGCCAAAAGGAAAAGTTTTGAAACGAGGTACCTTACGTATGAGTAGAATAGGTATGTACAGATTGTACTTACATTACAAATTGTGATTACCTGGGTACTTGTTTACCCCTGGTTTGAAAACTCAAATAATAACAAAATCCACACGAATTTCCAGCTGGATCTGGGGCTACTTACCCAGTTCCTATCGCCCACGTGCTCCGTGTACTGGCCTTTATCCCTAGATAAGAGGTGCATGCTTAGGAAGTTACCTCCATTACACCACAAACCTTTATCGTTTTCATCTTAGTAGCCATTTCCATGCTAGAGATTGTTTAGAGATTGGTAATTGCTACACACAGTGCATCTTTTGGATTTGAAATTAGAGAATTCATATCCTGTTTATACACTATTTTTCACGTTACATGAAAAATGGCTTTGGCCATCATTCTATGAATTTTTACCGTATTGGTATCCTTCTCCTTAATCCTTTGTACCTCAGATACAGTAATTTTAGCCATTACTTGGATTTCTGTTTGATACAGAATGGAGATACCTACTATGAAGCTGGAATACCGTAGCTTCTAACCCAGTGCGGTTGTACGCTGAAGAAGTTAGCGATAGTAGGTTTCTAGATCATTCTCTAGATGGATTCAATTTTATACTTGTAGTAAAAACACTACGAACATTATATCCTTTTGTTCGAGTAAGCTCAGTATTTCGATTTTTGTACCACAGGTGTTGATAACAATCCAGTGGTAGAATAGTGTTGCTATACATAAAGATCTCTCTCTTTCAAAATCACTCTCTTTCACCTTCCTTGATTACTTACTAATTACTTTTACTATTAACGTTAATCTTGGTTGTTGGGAGAGGGAAGATCTCTCCCCCATAAATATCACAAATGTATTCATCCCCACAAAGGGGATTTGCTATTTCCAAACACCACATTACCTCCATTGAAGGATTCGTACGTGGAGAATAGATCCCTATTTCCGGTCATGTGCCTCGTGCACCCGCTATCCTTGACCCATTCATCGGGGTCTAGGTCGACCTTTAAGCACACCTAAAACAATAATAAACTCAAAAGTTTGGTCCCCATTTGTTCATGGGTCCATTAGTGTTAAACATTACATTCATGTTAGACATGTATGGATAAGATGAGTATGCATTCCATGGAGCAAAGTTTTGAAAAGGAAAACCGTTTTGCATGTTTGGATTCCATCCCATTTGATGGTTACTTTTTGGGTAAACGTTATTAGGTCTCCTAAATGAATTAGGTTTTTAAAAAGATGGAGCTTTGTTTCTTGCAAACGTAGGATTATATTTTGGAGGTGGTTGTCTAGTGGTGACATGAGTTGGTTTCTTCCTATTAACTATAACAAACTCAGTTCTAGGTAAGGAAGCTATGTTATTGCTACTGTTTGCTACAGCAGATCCACGGATCCCTTTCTGTACACTAGCCGGTTCCCTTTTTAGGGGATCTGTGGGATCCGCCACAACAGTGGCTGGTTTTTCTAGTTCCTTAACAAATTTTGTTTCTTTACTTTCACTAGTTGATGGATCAAGTTGTTGACTACCTAGCCCTTTTTGATTATTACCGGTTTTAACACCTTCGAGTATTGAATCTAAAGTGTTCATACTCATTCTAGCAATTTTAGAATCTAAGTTATCCACTAGTGTTTGAAGTTGAACGCAAAGTTCACATTCACCACTTGCTATTTTACCTTTTTTCTAAACGTTTTAGTTTTGCTTTTAATTCTATGACTTCTTTATCTAAACGTTGATTTTGACTCTTTAAAAGCTTATTTTTGTTAACTAATTTTAAGCTAATATTGCATAGTTTATCATATTCATTATGCAATGAGTCGTCATCAAGTGATGCGCTACTATAGTATTCGTGACATACCTCGTCGTTTGCCATGAGACAAATTTCTTCGTCTTCCTCGTCGCTCATTCCCCATGTTCCGCTCACGAACGCCTTTTGATCATCCCGTTTGGGACACTTACTAATAAAGTGGTTTGGGTCCCCACATTTAAAGCAAGTACGATCATCCTTTGGCTTCTCGTCCTCTTTGCTTTTCCGAAAGCCTTTCTTATCGTCATACGGTTGTTTGACGTATCTACCCTTTCTTCTAAAGAACTTTTTAAAGTCCCTTACCGCCATAGCGTACTCTTCGTCGTCACTACTCTAAGATGAGTTCTCCTCATCGCTCGAAGCCTTTTTGGTTTTAAGGGCAAGAGATTTGTGTTTCTCTTTCACCTTTGAGGCTTCGGAATCTTTAGCAAGGACAAGCTCGTAGACTTTTAGGTTGCCTATGAGTTCATCGAGGGTGAGGATTGTCAAATCTTTTGACTCTTCGATTGCCGTCACCTTGGATCTCCACTTCGATGGAAGTGCCCTTAGATATCTCCTAACATGGTTACGGCTAGAAAAGGATTCATCAAGTGCTTGTAAAGATGTAATAATAGTATTAAAGTTAGCAAATGAATGATCTATAGTTTCCTCATCCGATATTGAAAATTGTTCATATTGTTGAACAAATAAATCAATTTTATTATTTTTAACTTGTTGGTTGCCTTGATGAGTTACAACTAAAGAATTCCAAATTTCTTTAGAGGTTTTCAGCATAGAAATTCTTTCGAATTCCTTTTTCGGTAAAGCATTATATAAAACCATTTTTGCTTCACTATTTTTAGAAAGCTTTTTCTTCATTTCATCATTTAGTTTATCATGAGGTATGTGAACTAAATTTCCTTTATCATCATTTGAGGTAGCCTCAAAATCACCTTCAACAATAATGTACCAAAGATCAATATCTTTAGACTTCACATATGTTTCGAATCTATTTTTCCAGTATATAAAACCATTAGTTTCAAGTAGTGGTGGTCGTTGCATAGATTGCCCTTCCTTATAATTTTCAGAACCCATAGTGATCGAAAAGTTTTTAAAATACAATTTTATTTTAAAACTTTTATAAACTTAGCTCTTGATGCCAATTGTGGAAAACTAGAAGGGGGGGTTGAATAGTTTTGCCGATTTTAAGTTGATTTCAAAAACTTTAGATTCGATATTATGTGAAATCGTATGGATGTTGAGAACGTATAGATCTGATGATAATGCAAGCAAATAAATAATGATAAGGGATAGAAATGACACAACCGATTTATAGTGGTTCGGCTACAAGGACACCTTCCTTGCCCTACTCCACTCCCCGAGTCACCTACTCGAGAGTTCAAGCACTATGTCAACAAACTCCTTCACTTGGCGGAGAAGCCTTCACAACGTTGCTTACACTTTTTCCAGTACAAAGCTAGATACCGAGTCCGTAGCACGGTGAAACAACCCAACACAACTATTACACAACAAATATGTGAAATATCAAATACAAGATCTTCGCTACACAAATCTTGCGGAGTGACAAATCAATCAAGGACCCCTTGCTTGGATGACTTGTAGAATGCTCGTGATCTCGCCTTAGAGAAGGACCTATATGAGGATCACAAATAGAAAGAAAGAAGAACAACTCTCTAGATCAATTGATCTATATGTTAGAAGAGAATGAGAGTGTATAAGAGATTTAGTAAGAAGAGGGGTAAGTTAGAATGAAGAAATGGCTCTCTATTTATAGGCAAATTTCTTCACTGTTCCCCCGGATCCCACGGATCCCTTCCACAAGGGATCCGTCTAGTGTAATCCTAGGGATCCGTGGAAAGCTCCTCTTTGCCCATGGGTTTTTTGGTTATGGGTCATGGGTTGGTCCATGGGTTATATATAGATTCAATGTATCTAAGTATACATTGTATCAAGTCTCTTTGGGTATGGGTTAAGATCCATGGGTTATGATATTTACCCATCCTAATAAACTATTACAACAAATGCTTAATTACTATATTTTTGTATTTAAATGGCTATATGTAAATGCTTTACAAAACTAACATGTATCCTTTATAATTGTACTTAAGATAACATTATATTTGTTATCAACAAAACACAAAGAGATCGCAAAATATTAATAAACGGTTTTACGGTTTATTTGTATTAACAATAATCATTAAACTCTTGGCTTAAATATTCACCACCTCTATCGGATCGAAGAGCTTTAATCTTCTTTCCTAGTTGCAGTTCTACTTCACTCTTAAAAACCTTAAATGTTTCAAAGACTTCATGTTTATGTTTAAGTAAATAAACATAACCATAACGACTGAAATCATCAGTAAAGATTAAGAAGTAGCTAGCACCCTTTCTTGATACATGTCTTAGTGGTCCACATACGTCAGTATGTATCACACCAAGAAGATCAGAAGCCCTTTCTAAACTATTTGTAAAAGGTTTCTTGGTCATCTTCCCAGATATGCAAGATTCACATTTATCAAATGATTCATCATTGATGTCTTGCAAAAGCCCATCGTATTGCAGCTGTTGCATGCGTTTCTTGCCTATATGAGCAAGTCTACAATGCCAAAGAAATGAAGAATCCAAATCACCTTTGATTCTTTTATTATTGATGCTAAAGACAAAATTATTTTTATCAATCACATTATAATGCAAATCAATTTCAAACACACCATTTACTGGAATAACATTAAAGTAAAAAACATCATTTAAAGAAACAGAAATTCCATAATCAGTAAATGTATGAACGAAACCAATATCTTTTAACAAGGAAACAGAAACGACACCCCTAACAATGGAAGGTGCGTAATGACAATCGTTTAATGACAGTACTAAACCCGAAGGTAAAACTAAATCAAACGTGCCTATAGCTTCAACGACTACATTTGCTCCATTACCCACGTGCAGGTATTGCTGTCCATAGGCAAGCTTCCTTGCTCCTCTAAGTCCCTGCAGTGTATTACATATGTGAATACCACATCCAGTATCATATACCCAGGAATTTATTTTATGAGGAAAAGCAAATAATTCTATCATCAAAAGAGTACCTGAAGTACTGGCCACAGTGGCAATATTTTTATACCTCTTATTGCGCAACTCATCAAGGTATAGTGGACAATTCCTCTTCCAGTGTCCAACCTCGGTGCAGTGATGACAAGCCTGATCCCTCTTCGGATTCTCACGCTTTTTGGGAGGGTACTTCTTGGGTTCTTGCTGATAAGTCATAACTTGTTTTCCCTTATCAACTTTACCCTTACCTTTCCCTTTCTTGTTCGCTAGCGGCTTATTAGGCTTAGAAATTCTACCCTTCTGGATGGTCAAAACCGCAGGTGTAGAGGCCTTCTTGGGCAAACCTTTTTCATAATCAATGAGCATTGCATGTACCTCACTGATTGTCTTCCCCGTGCAATGCATATTATAATTGCGCACGAAACCATCAAATTCCTTGTTAAGGGATCTGTTGATCAGGCCAATTTGTATGTCATTAGGGTAGACATAGTTAAGACGCCCCAATTGGTCCATGTAACTCATCATTTCCAGGCAGTGGGCGCTTACAGGTTTCCCTTCTCCTTGCTTGCAACTATGAAGAGCATCAATCAAGTCATACAGCTCTACAGTCACAGGCTTTTCAAACAACCTTTGCAATTCTTCCAGCATGAGATTAGGGAAGTAATTCTCAAATTGCTTTTGCAAGCTTGAGTTCATACTCCCGAGCATAATGCAGGCGACCTCATTATACTTGTCATACTCAGATTGCCATGCAGCTCGTGCTTCAGCAGTAGCATCAGCTGCAGGTTCAGGAGGACAAGGCGTAGTCAAATAATTGAGTCTTTTGGCAACCCTCAAGACAATTCTGAGTTGCCGATACCAATCATTGAAATTCGCGCTACCAGTCAATTTCTCTCGATCAAACATAGATTTGAACGACGAGGCTAGTGCAGTAGATTCAGCTTGAGCCATTTCTACAGAAATAAAAGTTCAAAAGTTAGTACTTTCGATAAGTAAACATTCAAGAAAATAAAATACCCTTTGGTCAATATTCATATTACCATAGTATTTTCCTTGAATATTGGATCCTCATTATCATAGTTTCACCACATCAGTTGATCTGCTAGTGGTGAAAGTATAGAATAGGTAATCGTTGAAAAACGATAATTGACAAACAAGTTTTCAATTCCAAAAATTATGGGATTTACAATTTTGCCAAAACAATTAATGCAAAACGTAAGCATGTTTTATCCCATCTTATGCCTTAAGTTATAGGTCTCACTAACTAACTTAATTAAGTTGTCTAATTTAGAAACTGCAAATCATAAAGCTGAGGTCTCACATAACAAAATAATTCACCTCGTTATTGTAATCTATATCAAGGTCTCACATAACTAAATTACAACTTCAAGTGTTTCATATCATTAGATGGCATAAACTTAAATTTAAAGGGTACAATTTTTGACGTGTAATCAAAACTTATGTATAAAGAAGCATGCATACAACTTTATAACATAAAATTTTCGAAAAAACTTACATTAAGATTTTAATTGCTAAGATTGAATTCTACAAAGTTTTAATCGATGCATTGAGAAACTTACAACTTTGCACTAAGATGCTTCGTACATAGAATGGTTATACTAGGTAGCTCCAATCGAACTCACAGGGGGCAGAGGACCAGGTAAGCGCTGAAGCATAATCTTAGACATCCATTCAGTGAGACTGTGCTCACTTCTTAAACAACCCCCTTATAGTTTGTTCTAGTGGGTGAGCCGTTCTAACCATTTAGTACAGTCGCATCAATCGATTAAAAGTTCAAGAATAATTCTTAGATAACAAATCAATTTCGCCATTATTTAGTCCATTTAATTTTCTATTCATAAAAAAAAACCCTTTTTGCTTACTAACATGTCAAACAATATATAAACAAAAAAGCATTTTAATAAAAATTAAACACACTCAAATAATATAAACATATAACTAAACAATTTAACATATGTAAAAACAATTAGCCACATGCATAATTATTTCAATAAACTCTAATAACAATTCTAGGCGTAAATAAATGCATACATTAACTTGTGCTTTCATCTCGCGAGAAGATGAGCCACATACATCGACAAGTCGATTGCGTAAGCCAAAGTTAATAGTATACCAATTAGCACGTAACGAATTTTATTAGTTATAATTGAGGTCTTCCCCAATTCAATAATTATTAAATAAATAAAACATGCGTGTATCACTTAACAATTAATCAATAAACAATAAACAATACTCCATGGCAAAACATGCATGTTCCACCATGGATTCCGCATAACAATTATCACCCAAGATACGCATATTACATGTCACATAACAATTATTCATTATTTAACCACATAAAATAAGCATGCAATCCTAGGGTTTCTACAAGTTTTACAAAATTAAAACCTAATTAAATAAATTTAGGGTAATCGACCCATAATAAATAAAATTAGGGTTTCGAATTCAAAATCCTAGAAACCATAAAAAGCATGCATATAATCATAAAGATCCAATTTTTATGTGTTTCGGTAATTAATTACTACATATTAACGGCTCGTGATGCCACTGTTGGAATTTTATACTCATAACAATTATATAAAACAAACAACATCATCAAAGCATGCAGCGGAAGTAAATAGGAATAATATATGTAAATAATTAACCAAACAAGAAAGTGCGTACCTTTTAGCAATTCAAGAATCAAACGTTGATTTAACAAGAACCAAAAACCCAAAACCCTAATTTAGGGTTTATACAAATCGACCACCAAGGATTACAAGCTCAAGTGTGCTTGTTCTTCGTTCTTGTACACACGTACTAATAGCGATTTGATGTGGAAAAGCTAGTTCCTTGAATCACAAATAAAACCAAACACTTGTATCTTTGAGTTAAGCAAAATCGAAAAACCCTTGGGGTTTGGGAGTTTCGACCGGCCACACAAAGAGGGAGAGAGGAGAGGAGAAATTAGGTTATTGGTGATCCAAGATTAAGTTGTGAATGAATACAAGGGATTGTATTTATAGTTAACTTTGGTGACCAAGTTTGAGTGGGATTGGGTTTGGAATACCCCAACCGATCGGCCAAAGCCCCCAAAGGGGATTCTAGAACTTTCCCGACTTTGTAATTTCATCTCTAGTCCTTCTAGTTAATATTTAACGACCGTTAACCAAACCTCGTTAATTATTTAACTATCGTTATGTTTTATTTCATGACTAATAATTAATAATAATAATAACGTTTTATTTATATTAATTATTTACATCAATTCTCATACGTAATGTGTGCAATCCCGAAGTCTCGAGTTCGAATCCGGACATACTATTATTTAAATATCCATAAAACCTTTCAGTAACATCCAAAGCAAAGTTGCACGATACAAAAAGAAACACACATTAAATCTTCCTTTCAAATGCTCACTATATACTCCACAGTTGCCTTCACGGTATGCTTCAAGTAGGCTGGCCTCAAGATGTTATCCTTGTTCCTAAACGGCACAAACTTTTGACAAAACGAGTCATATTATCTTTAACACTAGTTCACTAATGAACTAAGCTGTCACTTGGGAGATCACCAGTGCTCTAGTGGAAATATTCAGCACAGCTTCAGTCAATCCACAATCTCCTAGTGCCAATATCGTCATCATCTTCCAGTGTAGCGAGATAACTAATGTCGATTACTTTAATTTTCATCATTTATTTGTATTACTGAACAGCTTTTGACAATGGTCATATCTTGGGTTTGTTTTTAGTATCTTACTCCATATCGTATAATAGCTTCTGCAAACCTTAGAACTTTTTGTTGTTAACCTCTCGTGTTCGACTTTACACATGGTAAGTTTGGGACGTTATGTCCTTTACCTGAAGGAGGAACAAAGGCCGGCCGTAAAATGTCTTTAGGATTGTCAGCAACTGGTTCATTAATATTTTGTTTAGGGATTGTTTGAATATTTCTTTTAAGATTTTTCAATGCTGATGCAGCATGAGCACAAGTAGAATCCGAAAGCTTTGATGAGCCTTTGCAGTGATTCAGTATTTACAGTTTAACCACCATGCAGAGATTGCTAAACGACTATATGAGTATAATGTGAATATAATGATCGTCCAATCAGAGTGGCGCAGTGGAAGCGTGGTGGGCCCATAACCCACAGGTCCCAGGATCGAAACCTGGCTCTGAAATTTGCTTTTTTTGTTTTCACAATTTACCCCCTCGTACAAAACTGTAGTTTGTTTCTTAACCGACTACTCTATCAAACAAGTGTTTGCAGCATTTGAAGTTTTGAACCTTGGTACCAAATTTGCATATATTACACATGTTTTGAACTGATTTTGCTATAAGCGAATTTTTGTTTACAAATGTTCATAATGAAAGACAGTAACATTAATTTTCTTGTAGCGCTATTACTCTTTGACACATAGCTCTTAGTCTTGAGTTTTTCTTCTTGTTTTGTAAAGTTTTATCGTAATTGTAATATGCCACACACAAAATAACCCATCTAAAATTTAATTGTGAAGAATATACTTATCAGGTAAACTGTAGTAAAAAGTTTTAGACTAGATGGAAGAAGTTAGCTAGTCCTGATCAAGATCAACATTCTTGCATGGTATTTGATCAAAAAAAGACTTTCTACGCGTTCTAACCCAGACTCACGTGGTATCCATTTTCACTCCTTGTTGTGCCCAGTTTGTGATGACAACATACGATCTGCTCAACACTTATTTATGCACTTCAATTTGGTTTCTGAATCACGGGGTTCGGTTTTTCAATGGTGGAAACTGTATAATCTGCCAAATACCGGTATGGACCTGATCACATAGGCTGTACAACATCTGAATCGGGTTATTCTAACTATTTTTCGGGGTAATTTGTTACGGAAAGATACCCTCATGGATGTCAACAAAACTTTTTCTTTTTCTTGGATTGTTCACAGGTCTAAAACCTTCTAACTTTTGTGGCTTAATTGGATAAATGACCCTATCTCTGCTTGTAATAAATCTTTGTAACATGTTTCTTCTTTAAGCTTCTGGCTGGTAATCAATAAAATTTCCATTAAAAATTACGTATGCCGGACTGGTACAAGGGAATGACTTCAAACAAGTAACATCCAAAGCAAAGTTGCACGATACAAAAAGGAACACACATTATTAGATCTTCCTTTTAAATGCTCACTATACTCCACATCTGCCTTCACGGTATGCTTCAAGTAGGCTGGTCTCAAGATGTTATCCTTGTTTCTGAATGGCACAAACTTTTGACAATTATGTCCTTCACCTGAAGAAGCAAAGGCCGTAAAATGTCTTTAGGATTGTCAGCAAGCACACATAGAATCCGAACGCTTTGATGAGCCTATGTAGTGATTGTCTGTATTTACAGTTTAACCAGCATTCATTTTATTTGCCACATAAGAAACCAATACTGAAAACTAGCTAAACGAGTTACACCAATATTTGAGTATAATGTGAATTTAATAATCAACCAATCAGAGTGGCGCAGTGGAAGCGTGGTGGGCCCATAACCCACAGGTCCCAGGATCGAAACCTGGCTCTGATATGTATTCTAGAGTGGGTTCCGTAAATTTTTTTATCACCTTTACACAATTATCAGTTCTATTTTTGTTTTCACAATTTTACCCCTAGTACAAAAGTGTAGGTTGTTTCTTAACCCACTCCTCTATCAAACAAGTGTTTGCACTGCAGCATTTGAAGTTTTAACAGGTATATAACTGGAATAATTTCGATAGAAAGTCCGATAATAAACCTATAGAACTTGGAATAATGTATTGCAGCCTTTTGTAGTTATGTTTCAGATTTTGAAAGCACAATAACCTCTATCAGTTGCATTATATTTGATTGTCACTCTATTTATGACACAATGTGAAAAAAATGTAACAAAAAAGTCCGGCAACATTGAGCACAACTCTTAGATAGCCTTCAACAATCATGTGTAATACATACGAGTATATGACTAACTATATATGTAATTCTTCATACTCTAAAACTCATAAATCTTCGCGGTTTTCTATTAGCTTTTATTTACCTACTCAATCGCTTGTTTAAGTTATCTCGAGTGAGCTCACTTGTGACAAATCTAACAACTCTCATTACTGATCCAACTTCCGATTTTGGATTCAAAAGCTAATATAACTAGCACCCGCAACACTGGCTCACATGTGGATTTTGGTACCAAATTTGTGTATGTTACGCATGTTTTGAACTTCATGATTTTGTTAGTTACTTTTTTTTTACAAAAGTTTCATAATGAAAGAAGACTAATATTAATTTGAGAAAATTATCAAACTAAACAAAAAAACACCCTTGATCCAAGACTTGGTCTCTTTTTGCATCTTTTTCCCATTTTTGTCATGCTCAACTGCTCTACTTCACTTATTTTAATGACAAGTGTCATGCTCAACTACTCAACTCCACCTATAGTGGGTCAAATGTGTTTAAAAAAAGTACAAGGCAAGGACACGTGCCACTAAATATGTGTAGTCGAACAGTTGAGAATAACCAAAATGAGAAATAGTGCAAAAAGTGATCAAGTGTTGGACCAAATGTGTTTTTTTGCTTAGTTTGGTAATTTTCTCTACTAATTTTCTTGCATTGCTATGACTCTTTGACACACATCATGTTATGTAAAGTTTATCGTCATTGTAATATGCCACACAAAAATGACCCATCTAAAATTTAATTGTAGATAATATACTTATCATGTAAGACTATGTAAGACTAGTAGTAATGGTGATTTTATGGGTGACCAAACACCCTGCCATTTTAGCATCACTTCAATTTCTCTTTAAGGCCAAATACATAATCAAATGCCTGTAATTGTGACTTTAAAGTTGACTCAACACTTTTTTTTTAAATTAAATTTTATTAATAATAAAAAAACATTACATGATAATTCAAATAAAATTAAAAACATTGCAATACAAATTAAAAACTTAAACTAATAGTCTAAACTATATTTAACCCTTCTCAATGCATGTTAGTACTTCCGTCCATAACACGACGGCCTTTTAAGCATTTCCTTCAATGCTATTCTCATACACATTTATCCAAGCTTTACACAAGGCTATCTCTTCCTGAGAGCTCCATGATTTAGATGTTTATTTCTCCTTCTTCTTAGATTGTTGACGTCTTTTTGTTGTCTTCCTTTTAACGGGATCCACCTCTTCTACAGGAGACTCGTCTTCAACGGGTTCGGATGGACCAACCAAACCTTAGGCCGTAGAATAATATTAACAACCAAAAATTTGATCCATATCATCAAGATTAAGTGTGTTAACCGGAGAAAATCATGTAGAACTTTGACTTGGTACATCGGTGGTGACATTTCTGGACGTTAGTATTGAGATTGTTGTTGTTGTTGATACATCGGTTGGTTATACGGAGGTTGGAATGGATAATTTTGTAGTTGTTGGTTATACGGATGCGAAAAGGGATTATTTACGTAAATAGGTTGTTGATGTTGTGATCGATATGCGAAACTAGCGGGTCAAAAATTTATATGTGGTGAGTGTCCCATTAATTGAAAATTATGGGGTCAGTTGTTGTTGGAATGTTTTGTTCTCGTCGAATTTTTGGTGTTTTGGCTTTTGGAGTTTCGTGAGACATTTTTCTAGTTGAAGAAGATAATAGTTGTAGAAGAGAAAGTGTGAAAAAAATGAAAAAGAGAATGTGGTATTTATATAATGAAAAGTGTATTATTTGAAAACAAAATAGTATTATTTTTTTACAAACACCCTCCAACAGTCGAATAATAGCCAAACGGCTATTTTTGTCGAGTATTTGGAGTTTTTCCGGTATTCAATGTGTGAAGAAGCTCAGTTTCGGCGGGGGGGGGGGGGGGGGGGGGGGGGGGGGGGGGGAGGGGGGGGGTATGTTGTCTTTGTTTGCTAATACACTATTACCTAGTGTGGTTAGTGTGTTATTATCACCCGTTGTCATATCTATCACTTCACTGTCATTCATTGGTGACGATGAACAATTTACTCTTAGGTCTTCCAATATTCCTAATGGCACCCTTTCTGGTGTTTTTATATTCATTTGAGTAGTTTCTCGTGGAGTTCCATTTGTAGCAACTTTTGTGGGTTGACTACTGCCTTCACCAGAAGCTATTTGTCTAAGTATGTTCTCCTTTTTCCGCGCATTATATTGTTTATTACGTTCTCTTCTCTTTACTACAAGAATATATTTATGGAAAAATGCATTAAGAAAAAATAACAGATGATAACATTAAATGGGCTATTATTTATAGATAGTAAGCATATCCTTTTGTTTATCCAGATTTGCATGAGAGACATCACCAATGCCATTATTAAGTACCTTTTTATCCTTTTGTAGTGGAGTATAGTTGCTAATGTATTTACGCTTTCCAGTATGCACATTGCTTTGGTTATCAACATCATTTGCATTTTCCTCATCGGTCGTCGTTGATTGCTACAATATATACAGATAGAAAATCACATGATTATGTGTTGATATGAACTATAATATTCAGCAGTTTGATTGAGTACAATAGTCAAATTCAGAATCTTGTTATTATCGTTGTTGGTTCCTAATTTATTTCATGTTATTAGTAATTGCAGGAAGCATTAGCATCGGGTTTATTATGGACTGAGAAGAAGAGTAGGAAGAAGTATCAAACATGTGACGTATTGGCTAGTTAAACTTAAGGTACTTTTTTTTTTCTTTTTTTTTTTTAAATATCAAGCATTTGCTACTGTTGTATACAATGACCATGGACTATGTATCCGTTCAACATATCAAGCATTTGCAATTTGTGAAAAATAGAAGAAAATATACAAGTATAAGAATCAAACACACAATTATGTCAATATAGCATAATGTTTAGAGCGTACCGTACTGGTTCTACACTGAACATTCCTGCAGAGTCCAAATGACAGACTAAATATAATTGGGTGATATGTGTATTTGTTACTACTGTTATATAAGAGTACCCCTTGTATCTAGTAGTAAAGTTGAAAGGCCAAATCTAAGCCATAGAATTAGCAGATGTATCAAAAAATATATTGACAATTAAAGCATTGATGACTATACTTCAAGCCATAATATTATAACAGCATATTTGTAAATATATTTGATACATATAATGGGTTGCATTGATTTTGTTTTTATCTGTACATATAATGGGTTGCATATTTTTAAAATCAACGCATATGTTACATTGATTTTGTTTTTATGTTTTCAATTAAAACAACATATATGTAAATATATTTGATACATATAATGTTTAATTTAATAATGTTTAATATGTTTGCAGGTTTATATGGTATGAAGGATTGCCACTGTGTTATTGTTGTTGCAACATAATTAGAGATATACAATTATAGTGATTTTGTTTTTATGGCTTCAATTAAAACAACATATTTGTAAATATATTTGATACATATAATGTTTAATCTGTTTGCAGGTTTATCTGGTATGCATGATTGATTGCCACTGTGTTATTGTTGTTGCATCATAATCAGTCAGTACCGCTAGTACCAGACATCTTTTGGCTTTGTTTTTTTGCCACTCTTTATATAAAGGGTTAATAACCTTTTAAAGCATTATACTTATCAAGAATGGCAGTTCTGCGTAGCGAACTAAAAAATAACTCTTTTAGACATTAAAGTTGACATTTTTTTTTTGCTTTAAGTATTATGACCATATTATGACCATTTTACCCTTTCTAAATTTTTTTCGAGATACTTTTTTTTTCAAAATTTTTTTCCAAATTTTTTTTTTTGAATTTTTTTTTTTCGAAATACTTTTTTTTTTTTTAATTTCTGATTTCTTTTTTCGAATTTCTTTTTTTTTTTGAAATATTTTTTGAATGATAGAATAGTCATAATATGGTCATAATACTTAAAGAAAGACAAAAATGTCAACTTTAATGTCTAAAAGAGTTATTTTTTTAGTTTGTTACGCAGAACTGCTATTCTTGACAAGTATAGTGCTTTAAAAGGTTATTAGCCCTTATATAAAAGCCCAGGTATGCACTTTTTCGACAATCACTCGTAGTATTATTGATATGGCTTTAAAGCATCCCTACTTATGAATGAGATATTTTATGGCAGTCATGGATTACCTCAAGGATTGTTTATGTCCTTTATATGTGGTTAATATGTTATTTTATATGTGATTAAATTGTAGAAACTTAAAGTCGTTTTAAAACGTGTGAGATATTGTATGAGGGAAAAATAACCATAGAGGGAAAATGATTCAAAATCCCAAATATTTCAAATCTATTAAATTCGTTTGAATTTTCGACACAAACTGTTGACAATACAAGATAATTGAAATTTATTATTTCACCATTGTGAACAGAAAGGAAATAAAGACAAGATTAAAAACACATTTTTCAATATAAATTTTGCAGACGTTTTAGTTCTTGTGCTTCTGGCATAATCGGGTTGAACTCAATCTTAGTAACATCTGTAGATTCCAGTATGTTATCTGAAAGATATTTTTTGAATTTTTTTTCGAAATCTTTGAGATATTTATAGTCCTTAAATCTGAATTTGAAAACAATTATCCTACTTTAAATTGGTTGTTACATGTTTGTGTACGAGTAAGTCTAACTCGAGCTGCATATATGCTTACGTTTTCGTAACTTGCTTTTGCAATCATTGCTGGAAGAGCACCCGGAATGTGATGCAATATCAGTTTTATTTCGTGTCTCCTATTATGATTCAATTCAATGTTGGTGGTGAGTATATTCATATTTTATTTGAAATTATTATTATTTATTTGAAAAGTACTACATATTAACACTTACATACAATCCTGCAGAATAATTTCACAAGGACCTCTTATACCAACATTAATTACATGCAGGTAAGTTTTCAAACATACTTTCTTCAATTTCCCAGCAACATCTGGGAGGAAAGTATGGATTTTTAGAAGTACAAAACTTGATATTTATTACATAAAAAAGTAATTTTGATAAACAAAGTTCTGCAAGTATTTTAGATATACCCGTCATATTCTCCACAAAGTTGTCCTTTCCTCCACAAGGCACCTAATAGACGAAAGGCAAACCAGTCATATTCTCCATCTATTGTCTGTTTAAGCTCAGTTGTCTATTTAAGCTCAGTTTTTGTTGTTTATCATTATTGCCCAATCATTACGAACAAAACTGTAGTTATCCAATATTGGGTAGTATTATGGGTCGGTATAATCTATCTGGAAATGTTTCAAGGAAAACACACCACCTTCCAAGTTTCGTCCCACATAAAATGGAATTAACTGGCGGGGGACGATATCATCAATTTTTTGTCTCTAAATATAAAGTAGTAGTAGGTTAACAAAACAAATTAATAAGCATGTATTTAGATTTGTTGATAAACAAACATCTTAAATTAACTTATAAATTTATCAAGTAAAAACAACCAGAGTTTGTTTTATTTCTCGTCCATCCAGACCAGTGGCGGATCTAGAATTTTGAATCATATGTGGCACAAATTTTTTTTGCTCACTTTGATTTGATTTTCAAAGTATACGGTCGATGATAAGAATAATTTGAGTGACTAATAAAGAAATAGTATATGGGTTATCAATAGTATATGAGCAAATTATGCTTTACGTGTGATTAAAATTGTGAATCCGAAAAAGAGAATTGATTGACACACTCTCAATTGTTATTTACACACTCAAATGGATATACCGATAAAGATATACTCTGAAGTATATAATAAAATATGCAACTGATGAATGCACAAATTAAAATGTACAAATAAAAAATTAAAATGTCCAAATTATTAGCCCCGAAAACAGAAACAAATAAAACAAAGACAAAGTTAAAAAACTAACACAAGCCACAAACCACTTGGATAGTAGTCATAGTACATCAAAAACAACAAAAACTATGGCCCACGAGGATAATCTATACATATATATGGGACTACATATGACACGTCACTAATGCTGACTAAACATTTTAATGTTGACATGGCACATTATACGATGAGGTGGAAATGGTGACTAGGCACAACATTCGTTTACACAAGAAAAATAAAATTGTAATTGCAAGGTTCGAACTTGAGTTTCCAGACTCATAGACATGCACCTAAACCACCGAGGAAATCCCCATTTTGTTGAATGCAATCTTATTTCTAAAGTGGTATTACTTCTTCAACTTTACCATCTTCCATCTATCAACTTAACATAACTGAAACCCTCCTCATTCGGATCTACCATTAATCCTCCCCCTTTTCACTCTGCATTCCAAAATAGGCGCTCCTCAATTAGAATGCATATCAAACAATAACTCATCCCTCCCCCATTTCACTTGAGTGAATATCAATTAGGGATTTCAAAATCACAGATCCACATACAAAAATGATGGCAACGAACCCTAAACACATTCAGGCGGTTCATCGATTCAAGCTTATAATTCGATCCACATCCATGATTCAATGCCACAAACACATTAATCATGGTTTCATGTCGACGTCATCTGATAAAGACCACAACAAGATGTGGATTTAAAATAGGGTTTTGATGATAGAATTCAATCTATAATTTTCTACCAGGTTTGTTCAATTTATTATTCGATTAACAAAAAGAATCAATCTCTGTGTTAATTGATTCATATAATCATAAGTTTCAATCTAAACTGTTGGGTTGTAATTGGGTTTCTAAAATTAATTTGTTAAATTGTATTGAAAAGGTGGTTTATAATGGATGATAACTCAATATAGAATGTCCTTGGCAGGAATGGATTGTGAAGCTATTTGAGAACAATACTTACTTTGTTGAGGTAATCCTGAATTGCGTAGCATTATTTCTTGATTACACGTCGTTAGTTATATTTGATACGCATTATCTCTAATTTTGTCATTTCTCTTATGAGTATGTTATGCCAATTCCACTTACATTACTAGGTGTATTGCTAATGGACGTATCAGGAAGACGGCTACTATTGATGGTACAAATCACATCCTTCTTTACACGGGAAATTTCCTTCTTTAGTGCATTTTGGCTTACCTAGAAAGTAGCCAAGACCAAAAACTTGTATGTATCATTCTGCCTTAGCTTTTCCGTACTATTTGTATTATATCATGGTTAGAGTATCTCAAGAATTCTAGGCTTTGCTTATGTTTTTCTTGATATTAGTTAATTATATTTGACCACCTACACATTAAATTGCTTTTATCAAGGTTTCTGTTGCTGGAACGTGCTTAGGTTGTTTCGTCACAAGGGTATCATTCATGCTATAGGTTTAGTTAACTTTTTTTTTTCATATTATAATAGTTTCCAGTTTCATTTTTTTGCCCGAAGTTCATGGGAAGTTCTTTGTTGCTATTGCAGGACCATCAAGAGTATAAGGTGTTTAGCCCCGCATTGGAATTTGTTGGGGTTCTGGTAATGCAATTATACACTCATCAACTTTCTTATCTTAAATTTATATAGAGTATTTAAGAAGCCAATTGTGTATGCATAATTCAGCATTCAACTTTACACAAGTCACTTGAATCATATCCATTTTTTCCCTGAATATTCGTATCGACATTTTGTTGGAGATGCACAAAATTTAGAATATGATAAAAGTTCTAGCAGGATATGATTGGGCCCATTATTATACCTACACATCCCTATTCGTTAACATGTTAATGAAGGACCAGATGGACCATTTCTATGGACCGGTTTGAACATATTTCGGGACCAGTTTGAGCTTATTAATTTTTTGTGTCAAGTCTGGGAATTGAATGACCAGTTACAACATTTAAAATGTGGTCTTTTTGTAGGTTTATTTCTTTAAGCAATTTCATTAATATCATAAGAGAGTTTTCATAATGTAACTAAATAAATTAGTTATTTACAAGTTTCCAATAATGTGTTATGGCAACATTCTGAATACGAGATATGGAGGGTAAGTGAGGCCTATTATTTTTTACGGCATTTTTTTTGAACTATGACGTGTTTTTAGATAAAGCATAATCTATTTTGGCTTGGGGTTTATCATAGTTACGATTGTTGTGGCATCTTGATTATACTTATTTATGCATAATTATCAAGTTGTTAGTGAATAAAAGAAACTTTTGATGCATAACTCCTTTGTTCTTGAAATTTATGATTAATATTGAAGATTTGTACATTCAACTTCTTGGTGATTTGATTTCAGGTTGCCAATAGCAGCAATACCTCTGAACCAAAATTCCTCCATTTTCTATGCAGGGCTCAAATCTGGTTAGTATTTCTAATCATTCTACGCACTTTGTTCCTAAATAATCGATTTGATAATAAAAATGAAAATAACATTAGTGAAAACACCAGAGTTGGTTCCAGATTAGTAGTTCAACAGTTTGCATTTTGGTTCTGTTATTGGCACTTAATAATGGACGTTGTGCGTTCAGTGAGTAATCTTCAGGTTCTGTTAATGGTATTTTGGTATGTTAATCTTCAGGTTCGGAGGCTTGAGATGGCAATTGACAACACCGAGCTTCGACAATGGCTAATAAAGGAATATGATGGTCCTAAAATTTGTATAATGTGAATATGATCTGAGCTCGTGGACCATGAAAAAATCTTTCTAGAGTTGATCAGGTACATAATTTATCTACGCATAAACATGCATAAAAATACATATAAATTCAAACTTCCTCTTCTGTATTGATGGTTTGTTATTAGAAATGGAAATGAAAATTTTGATTAACTCTGTTTACTTGGGGTTTGTGGCCCTCTGAATGTTTAAGCTTGTCAAATTAACAAGATGAATTCGCAAAGTACGACACTTGAATAGTACAGTAGTTGTTTAGAGGCCATTAATCAGTTAACCCTCTGAATGTTTAAGCTTGTCGAATTAACAAAATGAATCCGCAAAGTATGACACCTAAATAGTACAGTAGTTGTTTATGTTGATAGATAATAATAGAGAGAATGTGTTGTGTGTTTATTATCATAAGGAAGGATACATATATAGGGGAGGACAAACCCTAACCAATGCTTTGGGCCTTGGCCCATACAAAGTATAGTCTAACACTCTCCCGCAGTTCGAGCGGTGAAATCACGAAAGCTCAAACTGGACATAAAAAAGAAACAACAACACAAATACCGCTACTTGCACTACATAATTGCTTTTCACATGCTTTTCAAAAATGCTTCACACATCACATGCTTTTCGATGCTTTTCATATAACATGCTCTCCATCCACCAGTTACTTTTACCATAATAATAATAACATATCACTTTCTGCTTTTGCTTTTCTCCACTACCCAAGGTAAAGTCACGGGAAGGTACAATCTTAAACACCATTTCATTGACATATCAAGAATAAAAAGTGAAAGCTAACTTTTTTTTTTTTTTTTTAAATTCTTCCACCATTGTTGATTAGGAAACACTTTGATCAGCCCATGGCATACTTCTGCGTCCAGCATCACTCATCACAAACACACCCTTTCCGACGTCGACATCACTCATCACAAACACAGCCATCATCGGCTCCACAACCTCCTACACAAACAACCAACCCCACGAGATGAAGGTAACAGAAGAAAAAGGAAATATAAACGTGGTGACTGGTTATCTTTGAACCAACGGTCGACCACTAAACGGAAATAGGTGGCGACTGGTTATCATTGAACCAACGGTCGACCACATAAAAGAAAAAGGAAAAGAACAGGTGTTGATAGCAGTAGGGAGGGTAAGGGACGCTCTTGAATGATCAGGTTTGTGATTTGGATGGTTTGGCGGTTGGGGAAAGTCTCGCGGCGGCGTTGCGGACGGAAGTTGACCGGAAAAATGGTTTGGCAGTTGGTGCTTGATGTTGTTGTTGTTGAGGTGGTTGCTGCATCTTTGATTATTTTAATTGAAGAACTTTATTGAGATTGAAGTGTAAAAGGAGCCCTCCGAACCTCCGGCGTGAAGCCGGCGGCCGGAGGCAGCGGAAGCAGTGTTTAGTTTAAGGTTTTGGGATAGGATCGTTTAGGCTACTGATACCATGTTGATAGATAATAATAGAGAGAATGTGTTGTGTGTTTATTATCATAAGGAAGGATACATATATAGGGGAGGACAAACCCTAACCAATGCTTTGGGCCTTGGCCCATACAAAGTATAGTCTAACAGTTTAGAGGCCATTAACCAGTTGGGCACACTTTTGGTTCAACAACACTTGTCCTGATTTTTTTTACATTTTCTTATAAAATAGGTAGTGTGCTAACATTTTATTCCATTTTTTTGTACATTTACTTAAATAGTAAAGTAATTATTGAGGTTCAAAAGTAATTTTCATCATTATTTCTGATTTTTGTATGATATGAACAATACATTGATTGTACAATGGACAACAACTCTATTGGCTAACATTTGCTTTGAATGGTATGTAGATGATAGCAGTTGAGCAATTTATGGAACCAATTCTTAAAGATAAGACAATATGGAATGTTAATGTCAATATTAAATGATCTTCATGAACATGTGATTCACTCACGGTATTATGTTAAAATCTGACTTTTATTGATTTTTATTTCACATTTCATTATTTTTGTGCACATAAAGAACACTTTCTTTTTCTTTTTTCTTCCAATTTTTGTGTTTAAGATATTTGGCGTTATTCATCGGATACAGGTATTTTGCCGGGGATAGAAACACCCCTGTCTAGGTTATTCCTATCCATCTATTTTACATGTTATATCCCAAATGAAAACTTAAATGAATTTGTTATAGATTATTTGGGTTAATATGTTGATGATATTTGCAACTAATTTTGAAATATTAGTTGGATCATTAATTTGGAACGATTAAATTGTCTTTGTTGCTTTACATTTTACAACCGATGGAATATGGTGCTACATAGTATTATGGGTGTTCCCATATTCAACTTCACCTACAATAAGATGGTCAAACGTAAAAGAACGACTCCTAGCGGTCTGTCCAGAGAATTCTTTGTGAGCTTTCCTAACGTTTTCTCATTTTTCTAATGTTTTCATATTTTTCCTTTTTTCCTAACGTTTTCCTATTTATGATCCAGAGAGTGAAAGTGACAAAAACCTGTGATGGTCGTGCATGGACCTGTTCTTTATTACAGATAACCTAACTTGTGAGGGTATGTTTCTCAGTAATCTTTCTTAACATTCTGCAGTTATTCATTGCAATGTTGTTCGTGCATTCTATGGATGGACTTGCCAACTCACAGATATTGATCAAATTAAAACTGCATATCTTGCAGAATTTTCATCACGTAACATACAAATTGGACATATTTCTTCTATCATACCTTACATCTTATAGGCTGAAATCCTAGAATTTTTTAATCCATTTATGATTTCAATATATGTCTATATCGATTGTTGAGCTTATTGCAGTCATTACTGCACCTGCTACTGATGCCAAATAAAACAAATTATCACTTGACCCGTTACACATAAAACATAAATCCAATTTGACCCCTTAGATGTATAATGTATTTTAGACTATTTAATCTACTCTTATGCATATAAATGTTAAATAATTAGTTTGGATCGGTACTTGATAGGTGTTCTCTAATGGATGGTCTGAAGGCGAATGTGACAGAAAGACTGGTTGGTTTCCATCGGCTTATTTGGAAAAGCAAGATATTCAAAAATTCACCTAAGTATAGCATATTTGCAATTGATTTTGTCCATCTTATGGTCTTATGGAAGTGTATAGTAATAGCCAATGTATTAGTTGTATACAGTTGCAAGATGAGCACTTGTGTGATTGTATATTCGAGTGATGAACATGGTCCCGTACAGGCTTGTGAAATTTTTTAGTATAATCATATAATTACATAATTTTGTTGGCTTATAAGGCCAACTTCTTCATTTTGTAAGATTTTACATATAAGTTTGTCAATCGATCTGTTCATATATTACATGAACCTTTTTTTCCTCAATTTTTGTGTTTAAGATGTTTTGCGGTATTTCACAAAAAGGTGTAGAATAGCGGGAATACCCTGACCTCGGATGCCTTTTGCGCTATTCATGATTAATTTACGTTCGGTTAGAATTCGTCAAGTTATATTATGAAGCTAGCCCGCCCATTCGGGTGGGCTATGAAGCTAGTATATTAATATACACATAGTACATTAGTACCTCAAAAACAACAATTACCCCTCCCCTATCCGTAGTTTGCTGTAAAACGTGAAGACATTGTTCATCTTCTTCTACCTTATCATCTTTCTTCTTTCTTTATCTTCAGAACTAAAGAACATGCTCTTCTTCCTATATATTTTTGTCATTTTGTGCATCTCTAGCTTCAAACTACATGTAGCACTTTCAAAGAACTAGCGATTTTCAAAAAAAGATTACACTTTGTCGGCTAGAACCATGTGTGGCACGTGCCACAGGTGGCTAACACTTAGATCCGCCCCTGATCCAGACAAACTCTACGCGGACTACTTTGCATTTGTACCACAAGCGTGGTTCGCTCAATAACTTGAAGCTTTCAATAGCTTCGTAAGGGTCATATTCCTGTAAAATCAAATATAAACATCATTAAATTTCAATGCAAGATGACTTGTTGTTTTGGTTGTTTATGTTTTAGGTACGTATAAAGATTGGAGATGATTTGTTACCGCAACAACTGGGTGGATTATAGGGATCCCTTGGACGATAATTGTATCATGTTTGCGGGCAGGAGAAAGAGTTAAAGATGATAGAAGGTTGGTTACATTAAGGTCAGGTATTTGATCCTCAACTTCAACAATCATATAATCATTTTGATTGTCCATTTGCGGTGTAATGTGATATTCATGTGTGAATAACAATAAGTATGTAGTATTTTCTATACTACTATATAAAGCATTTGGGACATTCTATTTATGGAAGGCTTAAAATTTTCAGATTCAACACTTTCTAATTGTAGAAATATGTAAAATTATAAAAAATTGTACACTTTCTAATTGTAGAATTATGTAAAATTATAAAAAATTGTAGTGTTAGGAATCGAACCCAGATCTCATGAGATAAAGCCTGATACGCTAACAGCTAGACCACAATGACTATGTTTTACTTTTTGCAAAACCATTTATATAAACTACAATTGTTAAAAGTAAAAAATATAAATAAAGGGAATTGATACTTACACCATATTTTTTGAAGCATGCAACACAATTTGTGCATTACAGTTTGTACCGTACAATACTGTAATGCACAAATTATGGTGCATGCATCAAAAAATGTGGTATGAGTATCACCTTTATTTACACGTATAATTAATGTCACACACCACTCAACTTCTAACAAATAAACCCTGAAATCTTTGTTTGTGTGGTCAACAAACAAGATCATAAATTATTTTTTCCATTTGCTTCATTATTTAACCTTGTCTTTTCTAACGATATTAATTGCATATACCTTTGAACTACATTATACAATCATTTTGTACAAGGACTAATAGAGTTGTATTATACAAATGATTCATGATCCCATATTGATTATTATATAAATACTTTACAAACTAAAATCATATTCCACCGGATAAATACGATTGAAAAAAATCTTGCATGTCAAAATATGATAATTTTCAAAGAATTTATAAAGTATGATAACGTGTAAACATATAAAGTACGAAGAAATGTGATCGAAAAATCATTATCACGAAAAAATGTGATCGAAAATATTGTTCACCAAAAAATTTGATGACAGGATACATCGCGCTATAACGCGCGGGTACCCTACTAGTATATATATAATGTGTGATCAGTTTTAGAAATTCATAAAGTGTGATTATAAATGGTAAATGGATAAAAGTAAGGCTAAAATTATTCAATGTGATTTACATATCTCATAAAAACATAAAGTCTAATAATAATGTCACTAATAACACATATCTTATGATACAAGGTTGCTGAAATTAGGGTTGTCAATTTGTTCCAGGAATCAAATTGATATGTTAACTGAAAATCCAATTATTTTGGCATTAATAGCACATATAAACTGAATATTTAATATATATATTTTTTTTTTTGCTGAAATTAGGCATGTGAATTTGTTCTAGGAATTAAATTGATATGTTAACTGAAAATCAAATTATTTTGGCATTAATAACACATATAAACTAAATATTTAATATTTGTTGCTGAAATTAGGGCTATGAATTTGTTCCAGAAAACAAATTGATATGTTAAACGAAAATCCAATTATTTTGGCATTAATAACACATATAAACTGAATATTTAATATTTTTTTCGAATATCTCATGTCATAAATGCATTGCTTGAATGTGTACAATGATTCATAGTTGAACCTCTATTGTGTTAAGTTATTGTTTATTGTAGCTTCCAATTTATTCACCTTATTTTAGTGGTTGTGCGAAAATAGTCTAATTTATTTTGTGATTACTTGTTTGCTAAAGTATTTCCACATATATTTTTTCACACATCTGACATTTCAGTGGGAACAACTTATAGCATGAATCTTGGGCATGTTGAATTTTCGACAAATTACTCTTTTAACTTGGCTATCATATCTCATGCTTCACCAACAAAAAAAAATATGTAGGTGCGTATATTGTTAACATTATTATACCATAGGAATCCCTAAGTACCACTCGGAGGGGTCACCTAATTGTTGCACTTTGTTTTGTTCTTATCAGTGACCCTTCACATCCATTGGGGACCAAATATATAGTTTAGAAGTTTGAAGTTTGCAGCATTGTGATAGTGGTTGTTGTTGTATAATCTCCTGATGACTATCTCAATTTGACCTATATATAGTTTAGAAGTCTGAAGTTTGAAGTTTTTGTTGTATATAGTTTAGAAATTTGACCTATATATAGTTTAGAAGCATTGTGATAGTGGTTGTTGTTGTATAATCTCCTGATGACTATCTGAATTGTGATAGTGGGGACCAAATATATAGTTTAGAAGTTTGAAGTTTTCCTGGTTGATATTTATTGACATTTGGTCATTTGCTTATTTTATATACTTCATGACTATCTAAATTTGACCTACGAAGCTCAAAACAGAAAGTTGAAGCTGGGTTTTAGTATGATCTCCTAATGTTGCTTCCGCGGGTATGTTTCATAGTCCAAATACGCCAATTCTTATGAGGATATACCAAATACGCAAAATATGAAATTTATAATGAAAACCAACAAGTTATATTAATATTAAATCTTTTAAAACGGCATAACATTTGAAACACAAAAATAAAACAAAGTAATACATTATGTTCTTAGAATGTAAGATTCTAAGAGCTTAATGTGGGTAACAATTTGAATGCTTAATTTGGATAACAGTTTGAATACTTAATGCAGAAAATTTTATGCATCTTCTCCATTGTTTTCGTGTCCGAAACAAGTAGCCCGGTTATTGCCAAAGATTGAATTGGGATTTGTTCTTCTCCGTTTCACACTCCTTGTTGAGGAAGCCTCAGGCGGGGTTTCTTCCTCATCATCAAGGGTAATGACTTCGTCCCATTTCTAGTTCAACAAGTTTATGAACCTTTTACGTTTCTTCTGAATCTCAAATATAAAACAAATAAACATTAGTAATTATTGTAATGTTATATTGAGCATATATCTTCAATGTTTATTAAAGAAATATAAAGATTGGATCAAGTATGTTACGTCGACAACTTGGTTTCTTTGATACTGAATTGGAAGAGGGACTGCGAGAGGTGCATGGCTAGAAGAGGTTCAACAGTGGGACCAAGGGACAAAGATGACAAGAACATTATTATTTCACTTTGGTTGTCCATAATATAAAATTTAGCATAAGTATATATTGCTTGATATATTATTGCACTTGAATCATCTTCTTGTGCCTTCTTTATATAGTGGCATTTTGTTTATGATATGGTAGGATTTTGCAATTGGTAAGGTGTAACACCCCCCGAGATCATAATGACATCGGAAGACTAATCGGGGTGTTACTCGAATGGAGATCATAGTCAATAATCATAGAAAACGACTCGAAAGAGACGTTTTATTAAAAATAGTTATCATTCATCAAAAACTCATAGTTGTTACAAAACATTGTAAATTTTTCAAGTGTTTTCCCCAAAATATAGAGCATGAGTTTGAAAGAAATTACAACTTTATGTTTACACCACAAGAAAGGTCTTGGTATGCCCCACTCCGTGCCTTGGACATAATCTTCACTGATTACCTGAGATAACATGCTAAAGGTCAACAATAATGTTGAGTGAAATCCATAGGTTTAAATAACATTTGAACACAAGAATATGAGCATGATAATTGTAAACTAACAATATCATAAAGAAAATCACAGATTATTATGCGCTAAGCTCATGCAACCTCTGGTATACGTAAGTTTTTGGGCCAAAGGAGGTAATAGCCAATTACCTAATGCAATACAATTTTGGTGCGCCCCGGTTATTTCTCTATAACCAAGACGGGGTCGTTACTCCTCATAGTACTATTCACGATATTTGCGTTTACTCGCGATGACTAATGATTCATGATACATGGGACTTATGGCTAAATACTTAGGCAGTACCAATAATCAAGAAGCGAACATTTATGAAAAACCTTGTGTGCTAGTTTAGAGCATGTATCTCCCTCGCGGGGTTTGCAAATAAAAGTAAAAGCGAGGCTATGAACTCACCTTGATGATAATGAACAAGCACAAATAGATCAATCACAATGTAGCGGAGGTTTCAAACCGAAACCTAAAAATGATGAGATGACGAGTCTCAGAATATGATAAACATTTTGGTTCGCGGCCAAAATAATAGAGCATTGAATATTCTTATTCAATAGATCATTGAATTGTCCAATTCAATAGGGTGTGTGCGTGCTTAACGTTTTAAGTTAATTTATGTGCTACATTGTCTTAGTTGATATTTATTAATGATCCTCACTTATGCATAACTGAAATGTTCCCCCGGTTGTAATCTTGTGAAAGAGTGGGTGTTATCGAGTACTTTAGATTCCCACATGAGTTTTACCGGATTGTTGCTATGTATAATTAAAATCTTATAATTATTAATACGTTTAACGATATCCTATAGTAAATTACTTTTAAAATACTCATGTTAGGAATTAGAAATTCCATAGTGAAGAGTCGGTCACCCCAAATATAATCTAGCATAAGTTAGCTCGTAGACATATCGTTATTTACTGTTTTATTAGTTAGTTATTTAGTTTAGAGCAACACCGTGGAGGAAGGACGGGTCTTTACCCACTGTATGCCTGATCCACAGTCCGAAGGAGGACGTTTAGTTTGTAACTATATATACCCTCTACCTCCCAAGGTAGAGGGTTGGACCTTTCATTCATCTTAATCTAACCTTCTATGTTTTCTTTCACTTTCTCTCTCTAGAAAGGCTCTCACTTTCTCTCTCTAAAACCTCTAAATAATTCGACCATATTATTGTTTGTTATGTGTTTATGAAATCCAATATGTTACAATTGGTATCAAGAGCCATGGTTAGATCATCTCTTACATATCTTTATTTTTCTAGTGGTTTTTAGGTGGTTTTTGAGTTTGAGAAAGTTTTATGGTTTTTGCATCATTTGGTTGATTTCTAGTGTTAAAGTTTGGATTTTGATTGTACTTTTGTGTTTAGGATCATCATAAGTGTTTAGGTTGTGATTTGAAAGGCTTGAATCATCGTGGTTGGGTTGTTTTTGGATTGAAAAGTGTGTTTTGGAAGTTTTTCAAGTTAGCGACTTGGCTCACGGTATAACTTTCTTGCTAGCGATTTGCTTCAGAAATAATTAGCGAGTTGTGGTGTTGTTTGGTGGCGAGTTGACCCTAGCGACTTGCCTTTAGAGACAAGCCGACAAAAAGTACACTTAGTGGATTCTCCACTATGGGTAGCGACTTGGTGTTAGCGATTTGGTGCTTAGCGAGTTGCTCTTTAGCGACTTGACAACTTAGCGACTTGGAGCTTAGCGACTTGCTGTCAAAATTTTCCTAGCGAGTTGCTCTTTATCGACTTGGCTGTTTAGCGACTTGGTGCTTAGCGACTTGGTTCAAGTGTTATAGCGACTTGGTTGATTTTTACGAAGAAGAGGTTTGACCAAAGTTGACTTTTTACGTCAAAACTTCAAACGGCCATAACTTTTGATCCGTAACTCCGTTTTCAGCGAAATACCTGTCAAAACGACCGGAACAGGCTGAATATTGTGAGGTTTCACCACAATGTCATGAAACGAATTTTTCGAGGCCCAAATCCCCTCCGAAAGGAAGTTATTGAGGTTTTAAGTTTTTAGACCCAAAAATTCTCCATAAAAACGTGCATCAACCAATCCAAATCTCAACCAATCAACATTTCAGCTTTTCCTACGAACAATCTAAAGCCTTATCACACAATCGTATTTCATTGTATCGATCCATCAGTCATCTTAACACATTCCATTGGTCATTGCTTAACGGTTTGGTCTTGATTTTAGTAAAATCCCGCGAAAGATTTTATTTCTCGGTTTGAATCATAGACTTGTAAAATCCCGTGCATTCTACCACATCATGTCCTACTCTACTGACCCAGTGATTTCAGAAGTACTCAAACTGTATGATGCTATAGACAACCATGAGAATATTAGCTATACTGATCGAATACAGATGATGGAATCAATCAATGATGACTTGAGTTCTTCATGCTCTGAGTCCAATGAAAAAGAATTGCACCTGCTTGGACTACAGAATGCCATGCAAAAGGAAAGTAGCATTGAATCTTATCAACAACTTCACTCACACCTTATGTTACTCACACCGATTGGAATGGAACGAACATGCATTGCCCTTTTCCGTCAAGACTTATCCACATTAACGGGAACAGTACTATTGAACTTAGAACAATTGGAACAACAACTTGATAAAGAGAAGGTTCAAGAGGTTAGTTCCAGTGCTGCACTTCAAGTGATCCACAACCAATTTCAGTCATTCATCAGTGGGGAATTTACATCAGATTATGATCAAGACATGACTGAAATGTCTTTCAAGAGACACACTGGAATGGAAATTAGCGTGTTCATTGAGACATTCATACAACTCATGGATAATGTGGAGAAGTACATTGAGGAAGTTACACATAAAAATGAAAATGTTAATGAGTGTCAGGTGCAGTTGAGAGATAGTTGTGATAAGTTGGGTAATGTATCTGTTGAAGAATCGGGTGTTGCTGAATGCAGAATGTCAGAGTCAACATATAATGATGAGTCGGGTAAAGCACCATATGATGGATCAGTTGGCACTGAATACAGAGGCTCAGAGATTGATAAGCTTGACACATCCAGCGGTCCAGTGACTCTTGTTACACATGATGTGGATGCAGATATCAGACCAGAAATTGAGCAGGTGTCATGTAATGAGGTACCCTTTCCTGTTCAATATAGTGCATCTGCTAAAGTACTTAAACAAACTGATCATGATGCTGAACATGACTTTGTTAAATCTTCTGTAACTGAGGCTGAGTCTAAGATTAAGTGTTTCAAAACAAACAATAAGGTTGATAAAAAGGCTTTTGATGAACTTTCAAACAAATTCTCAAATCTTGAAAAACATTGCATTTCACTTGAAATTGCGATACAAAGTAAAGAAGAAAGTTTCCAAATTAACAAACCATGTAAAAATCTGGAACTTCCTGAATTCCGTGAACTTTTTGAAATGAACACTTTGAAAGCTCAGCTTCAAGATAAAGAATCAACCATCAACAATTTGAAGAAACATATTTCTGGTATGCATGTGAAAAGTAATTTGGTTACAAGTAATTCTGATGTTAATGCTATTGATGATATTCAAATGAGAAATGATGAATTAGCTGTTTGTGTGGCTAAATTACTAAAGGAAAATGAGTCTTTGAGAAAGAATCACATAGAACTAAGTGACTCTGTCAAAGAAGCTAGAACTAAGTCAATGGAAACAAACTCTTTGATAGCAAAAATTGATGATCTCAAAGCTCAACTTCAGGAAAAGAGTTTCGCTATTGTTGCTTTAAAAAATGAGCTCAGAAAAACAACAGGGAATAGTGTGAACACTAAGTTTTCAAAACCATCAAACTTGGGGAAACCAATTATTAGACAACCGAATGCGTTTAGATCTGAACGACCAAAATTTTCAAAAACGCGGTTTGCCTCCCAAGTTGATGCGAAACAAGTTTTGACAAAACCAGTCACTTCACCTCACTTGCCTAGGAAAATTGATATGAATGACTTGTATAAGAACTCTTATCTTGAAATGGCTAGAAAGAAGGCACATAATCGTAAAGATGGAATTTTAGGTGCAAGACCTAGGATGATGAATTCTTCAAAATTTCAAGGCACTGCTAGTAGTTCTAAACCATTACCTATGAACACTAATCTAAAGACTAGGGATTGGCGTACATCTAAGAGTAGTTGCGTTTCGATTAAAGCTATTCCCATAGCAGATCACTCTAAGAAATCTAGATCTATTTCTGAATCCAAACAAGATGTTTGCTCAAAGTGTCTGAAATGTATCTTTAATGCTAATCATGATAAATGTTTCACAAAATCCCTGAAGAATATAAATGCTCATGCAATGGTACAACCTGTTAAGTCTAGGATTCACACTAAGTCATCCACAGTGCATATGAAGCAAATGAAACCAAAAGCCTCACCTAGATGGTTACCAACTGCTAAATCTTTGGAAACTAGGAATAAGGATAAGTCTCTCACTATGCATAAGATGCCTAACAATCCTAGACCTTGCCATAAGTGGATACCATCTGGTAGAATTTTTAAGGATGCTAGACTTAGGTGGATACCTACAGGAAAGATGTTTACCAATAGCATTCTCAATGTTGACCGTGAAACCACAAAGGGTTTGGATACTGATGTCACTAACCATAATATATGCAATCAAGTTTGTAATATTAGTGCAGGTAGTCCTTACTCATTTGCAGATACTTCGATCCTTCAATACATGGACTGGCTTAAAGTATGGATAACAAAAGGATTGATATCTCATAATTCACGGGTTCTAGTTACTCAACATTGATATTCAATCGGCTATGACGTATGAACACAACAGTTCATGCCTCGTACTCTAAAGAAAAGAAAAGTGTACGTTTCAGTGCGCTTTATCTTATGAAGAAGAGAAATCTTCTTATGAAGTTTGAACACAACAGTTCAAGCCTCGTTCTCTAAAGAAAAGAAATGTGTACGCTTCAATGCGCATTATCTTCGGAAGAAGAGAAATCTTCTTATTATGACCATTCTCATCAACATGCTTCATACTTTTTCCATGCGCGTTAGTCATCAAGTGAACCGGGCTACCATTGATTGTTTTCTTATTCCACTTGCTCAACTATAATGAAGATGGAGACATCATGTGCTAATTTTGCGGGGGAGAAGTGTGAATAGACTACATTTGTTGAAGATGTTCACTTATTCAATCAAGAATTGCAACTCCGTATGCAATTCTTGAGGGGGAGAAGAAGTGTGAATTTACTGCATGGTTGATTGATTTATGAGAATAAATGGTCATACGGCTCCTAACTCATGTAAGAACCGAGCTTCTTCTTATCGGGTCATCTTCACATGGAGTTTTTCTCTTCTAAGAGCCGTTGGTTGACATCTTCACTCGGATTGATGAGTTTATCGACAAAGTGCTTCCGGTTAATGCTTCACGTATACATCAACATGATGATTCCGAACAATCTATCTGTTCTTGTTTGATGTGACTGGTAGTTTGGTGTTACCATCTTGTGTGTTCGTTGCGGCCTGATTGCTGATTTCCTTGATGAACATCTTTCTGTTCTTGTTTGATTGGGAGGGATTATAGTTAAGGGGATTTGCAAGATGTAAGTTAATTGGGATGCTTTTTGGTGGGATGCTTTTTGGTGTGAGTTGAAGATGTTAACTATCTATTCCCCAACTGGACAATCTTGAAGAAGGTCGAGTCTACAGTCGGTTCTACATTTTTTGCTGCATGTTAGAAGACTAAAGACGAGTTGCATTTGATTATCCAAAGACTTCTTCTTAATCTGGGTATTTATCAAACAGATTGTCGGTTTAGGGGAGAGCACTAATTGGGGGAGGGTGAAATGTTTGATTTAATCCCCAATTAGACTTGCTCACATTCTGCTTCAGCAAGTTGATTCTCACAAAGACTTCAAGTGTTCTTCTCAACAAATTCCTAGTATACGGGCTTACAATGAGTTGTTGATTCTGAAGTGTCAAAACCAGCAAGGGGGAAGGAGACACACATCTAAACACAAAGCGAGTAAACTTGATGAACTTAATTCTTCTAAGTGATTGAAGATATTCCGGGAAGACAAATGTTATTACCGCAGAGAAACTCAAGGTTTGACTCATGGCGAGTAAACTTGATGAACTTAATACTTCTAAGTGATTGATGATATCCCGGGAAAACATATGTCATGACCGCAGAGAAACTCAAGGTTTTACTCATCAAGGCTTTTAGTGTTATTATTCCAACGTCGTGGGGGAAGTAATGTAAATGGAAGTTTATGAAGATAAAAAGAGGTACACTGGTGTGTGATGATCTCGATGTTATCGCAATCATCAGGGGAGAGAGAATTGTGTACATTGGGGGCGCTCAGCTGTCTCACTTGAGGGCTTAATCAGTGATTCAAAGATATAATCACTTATTCTGGAGTTGACATCCGCAGAGATTGTCATCCGCAGAGATAATCAGTGATTCGGCCTGCTTCTTCAATGTTATCGGTTGTTCTCTCTTTGGGGAATGTGTGCACTTCGGGTCCTTGAGCTTCATACAAGACCATCAGGGAAGAAAGCCATTGTTTACCACAAACATTGGGGAGGTGTTTTCTCTCCGGCATGATGTGTATTCGGGAGAGTTCTTGGATATTGGTGTACTTCGGGTTCTTGAGCTTCATACACGTTCATCAGGGAAGAAAAATGTGAACATGGGAAGGTGTTCTTCATTCCCCTCATGAAGTGTATTCGGGAGAGTTCTTGAGCATTATACTAAGAGACGGACTACATCATTTCAACTACACGGGGGAAGTGTTCTCTTGACACCTTTTGGAATGGATCGCTTCAGACTTCAGTGGGTATGGAAATTGAGAAGATTATTTAAAGGTGGGATGATACGTAGTTGTTGTTCTATTGGATGATATAACCCCAAATGATGAATCACGATGCTTATTCTTAAAAGGAGCAGCAAGTTCGATGATAACGGTGTGCTTCTTTGTGCACCTGGCTAATGGAAGCTTGAAAGATAGCTGTGAATCTGCTCATCATAAGGATTTTTGGTTTGGGAGGAAGCTGCCAAAGTCTCTCTTTCTCAAAGGCTCTTGTTCTATCTTCTATTCTGGAGCCTCAGAAGCTTTGGTGGTGGACGTTTAAGAGATAATGATGATTTCTATCTTCTATGACGGGGCTGCTCGATATCCTTATCTCGGTACTCGTATCATCATTCTCTTAATCTATATCATCTACTCTATCTTTGTAAATAATTATTAAAAGCCAAAATACAAAAATATAAAACCTATAAAAAGAAAATAGAAAAATATAAAACCTTCTAAAACCCATAAAAATCAGAAAATTTGAAAAATACCAAAAATATTGTTTTCTAAAGACATGTCTTTTGATATCGATAACATCTGCGGTCTTAGAAATGTCATTCAATAATGGCACGGGACCATAGATGAAGTTCGAGCAGGAGGTGTAAATATTCTTTTCAAAACATGTCTCAAATACTATGGCTTACAGTTATTTCATACTGTAACCCGTGCTAAACCATGGCTTGCTATTATTTCAGATAGCAACCCGTTTTTCAAAGAAGGAAAGTGCTACGCTTAAACAAATTTTCAAATATTTCGTGCACTTATCCTAAAACAATTTGACGAAAGTATGTCGAAGGACTGTTGTTCCTACACAAATGTTTTTCCGTCTAAAATTCTTCAGAAAAATATTTGTTGTTGTAAAAAATGGTGGAAAATGAGTTGCGTGTAAGTCAATCAGTTTCAGAGTTTTTGTGAAAATTGAAAACTCAATCAATGACTTCTGCGTTTTTAAACTTTTCAGAAAAATAAGTCATTGATTGAGGGGAGAATGTTTTCAAATTTATATCATCTAACGAGATTATCTAATTATCCTGTATGCTTAATTGAAAATGAAGTTAACCTACGTTGAAGGACTAGGTGCCTAGGATATTATTATTAGGATTAGATGATTAGAGTTTGATGAACACATTTTTCCCATACATTTAAATGATCTGATTGATATGTTGCATAGACTTTTATTAGTCGATTACTGTTTGGGTGATGTCGACCACCATATATCTGTATGTGTGTTCACTAACGATGCAGGTATATTGGTTATAAGAATGTTCCCGATCCGGATCCCACAGATTAATATGATTGGATGCCGAAAGGAAAGGGTAACTATAACTTGGGTTGACAAATGAAGAAACGAAGCTTAATTGGACTTCTATGGAGAGTTGGCATAAATGCAACGTAAGAGGTCTCACTGCATCAGCAGATGGTTTTCTTCTAAGTGATTGAAGAAACAGAGCTTAATTTGACCTCAGTTGGCATTCAAAATGCAACGTAAGAAGAAGTCTCACTACATCAGCAGACGGTTTTTCTTCCAAACCCTACAGCAACAACAACAGAAGCTTCTCAACCACCTAACGTATCTTTGTGCAGGATACCATTTTTAAACAATTTTGAATAATTTGATTAAATTGTTTTGAAAATGGAAAATATTGTTTTGAAAATATATTGGACTAATTTTTTGAAAATCACCGGACTTCTTGTTATCAAAACCTAAGTCACTCAATTATTGACTTCTGTCATGGATTGAGGGGGAGAGTGATTTAAAATAAAATATTTTCAAACGATATTTCTTCACAAAAAGTCCGTTTGTACAAAATTTGTGGTGATCTAAAGATTTAATGTTATGTCATGGTATGATTTTTCTTTTGAATCAAGGTCTTTCAAAATAAAATTTTTTTCTGTTCTTGTTTGATTGTGAAATTGTTTTATTTTACTTAAAGATCTCTTAAAACTATCATACCTGACACTAACAATCTTTAATGTCTTAAAATGGCCCTTATCTGTCATTTTTCAAAGTTAAATCAAGCCACGTCTTTCCCCAAAATGTTTTAAATGATTTAAATCAATTGGGATCACAAATCTCAAAAGGTTTGAAATTTTGATCAGGGTAGAGATCGTGAGTTAAATCTCTTATCTGTTTAAATGGAATTGGTTTTAGTCCTTCAAAGGCACTCCTGCCTCCATGTGCCAAACGATTTCAAATACACAAAGCACATGTTGAGGAGGAGGATTTATCCAAAAACCAGATGAGTATTTAAACAAGGCCACATTTTCTCCCATGTTTTCTAAACCTAATTAAATCACTTGGGATCCAAAATCTCAAATGGTTTGATATTTTTGATCGGGGGAGAATTTGTGATTTAATAATAAAATTTGATAAAAGGTGATCGTTTTGATTTAATTGTGCAGGCTGCTCTCTCATATGTGCTAAACGCTTTCGAATCTCGAAGCACATATTGAGGGGGAGCATAACTATCGAGGTACAAAAGCTTTTTAAAAAAAAATATATATATATATTTATAAAGTACCTTGATTGAGTTTTAAATGGTTTTCTTAATGGATTTCGTGATCGTTGATGTGCTTCAAAAGAACTCTTGCCTCTATGTGATAAAATATTTTAAAATATCCTATGCACATATTGAGGGGGAGAATTTTACCAAGAAAATCAAATGGCTTTTTCGTATGAAAATTGTGATCAAAGAAAATATTTCAAAGTCCTCTTGCCTCCATGTGCCAAACAATTTCTAAATCACACGCACATGTTGAGGGGGAGGTTTTCTAAATGATCAAAACTATTAAGGTACAAAATGCTTTGATCTCGTATCACAAGTACCTTGATTGTTTTTCCAAATGATTTTTCAATTGGTTTCGAGAAGGAATGAACCGTACCAAAAGACCGACCAATTTACTTTATGTATGGTGTTATAAGGATGGTTAGGTTAGGTATTAGTTCTCACGATCCGCCAGAACCGGAGGGATCTACCCAGGGACAATCCACTAGATAGTGTAGAGTCCTTAGATATATTGAAAAAAGGAGAAAAATGAGAAATGGGAAGAGTGCGGACTGAGACAGAGCTAGTACTGGAATAAACCCAACAAGGTTCTAGTAATGAAGTCTCGGTAAGCACTGAAGGGGTTGAAGAATGAGAAAGAACTGAATGTGAAAAAGGGTGAAAAGAAATAGCCCTCCATCAATTCAACCTTAGGGCAGAAACCGGGTTCAATACATATGCTACTGGTGGTTACTAAGGTAATGTCGGTATTGAAGACAAGACGTCATGGACCCAGTGACGCACTGCACCTAAACTTCCCAAGCTACTCAAGTTCCTCTTAAAAGGGCTTGTTTCATTCTCACGGGGAACCTACATAATCTATCGACTTTCTCTTAGAGATTGTTGATATTGAAGAAGGAGACCCTCTCCCTAGTCTCCGACACAGGAACCAAATGTGCACAATTGAGTCTAGAGCCAAGAGATCATCCACAATATCTCATTAGGACACTAAATTCTTGAAGACTTGCTTTTTCACACAATGTGGAAAGTAAGTATATATTAAGAGTCCTACGTATTATCCTTGTGGTATTGCCAGAACATCCGAGTGATATGTAAAAATATTCACAATGAAGATGGAAATCCTTCTAGAGCCAACATCAAACAAGCTCTTGGTGGGTGACATGTGAGATCTTCTCGTAAGATCAAGCTTGTGACAACTGGATAGAAACGATGGGGAGATTCAATCTTGAATCAACCTTGGTCCAGGAATGGAATTGACGAATACTTTTGGAAAAACCATTCGATGTGCAAACCTTCTTTTCTCTAGCACGTCGAATGTGTACTCATGTTTTCAAACACAAAAAGTATCTCTGATTGAAAAAATACTTTTAGAAAAACCGTTCGGTGTGCGAATCTCTTCTTATATCTAGCACATCGAATATGTACTCTTTTCAAATACAAAAAGTATTTTGATTGAAAATCGATCTTTCTCATAAAACCTTCGTCGTATTGCAAAACTCTTTCTTCTAAGCAATACACGATTGTTTTTAAATCATTTTTCATCAATCAGTGAATCTCAATTCGCTGGTTCACTCACTCCGTGTTGTCTTATTTGAGACGTTCCGGTTTGAGAACAGCTAGAACAGCTGCGTAACCATGTAAAGGAGATTCTTAGGAATCCTACCTGATCACAGGCAGTACTTGTACTGATCAACGGGGAACCGTGGGCCGTGTACCTCAATTCGACGAAAGTGATCAAAGACACTTTCGTGTGTTTTATTGCTAATTGTTGTTTGCAGGTACATTTGGCCGGTTGCAGCTGATCAGAATTGAGGAGTCAATCCAAAGCCGCATGCTCACAACATCCACACTTAATTTGAAGAAATCATGACTGGTGCATATCTACATAACCTGGTTCTGATATTTTTATACTATGCTTCTGCTACGCTGCTACAAATATCATGAACCAGTAAAGCTTCCGCTACTCTGATGGAAAGATGTCATGATCCAGAATGTGTGAGCATGTCGGTCCGAAAGTCACAACTTCACATGATGGCAACACAATAAAGGGTGATCCAGAGATTTATTGTGGCTGATGATCTCAATTAAAGCTCGAAGATCATCAATGATGTGGATCAGTATAAAGGCCTCCACTTAAAGTACAAAGTTATCGGACTTTAAAGAATCACTGCAAAAGCACAAAGATGCAGATGTTGAAGAATTAATGTCTACGAGCTCAAGACGAAGATTAAATAGAATGCTAGGATTCGAAATGTAAAATATGGGGTGACCTCCCTTAGGGGGAGATTGTTAGGAATTAGAAATTCCATAGTGAATAGTCGGTCACCCCAAATATAATCTAGCATAAGTTAGCTCGTAGACATATCGTTATTTACTGTTTTATTAGTTAGTTATTTAGTTTAGAGCAACACCGTGGAGGAAGGACGGGTCTTTACCCACTGTATGCCTGATCCACAGTCCGAAGGAGGACGTTTAGTTTGTAACTATATATACCCTCTACCTCCCAAGGTAGAGGGTTGGACCTTTCATTCATCTTAATCTAACCTTCTATGTTTTCTTTCACTTTCTCTCTCTAGAAAGGCTCCCACTTTCTCTCTCTAAAACCTCTAAATAATTCGACCATATTATTGTTTGTTATGTGTTTATGAAATCCAATATGTTACAACTCAAATGATCAAAATACTCGTTTTTACGAAGTTACGATAAGTTTATAAGTTTTTCTAAACTTTTTCCCGAATTTACACTTTTTACCCTCAAGTTTCAAAGTGTATGAGTTTAGTCCCTCAACTTTGAGTAATTGACACTTTTTACCCCAGACTCATTTTATATCAAACTTTCTAAAAATGATAGTTTTAACACTTAGTGAAACTTTTTTTACAAAAACTATCCCCCAAATATACTTTAACGCGATCCAACCCTAAAGTTTCAAAGTTTACATTTTCAACCCAAACTATTATTATAACTAGTTTTGGTAATTTACAAAAATAGTCCTTGTAGTTTTAATCGCATACATGCAACGTATATATCTACCTTTTACTTTCGAAATAGTGCGTGTTTAGTCCCTAGACTTTTCATGCAAGTTTATTCACGTAATACTACTCCTTTGACTTTACGAAAAGTTCCAAATTTTACCCATGGACTACACGTTTTTCATTTTTAGTCCAAATATTCATTTTAGTATACGAAAACCTTTCAAAACGTTTCGAGCTTATTTCTAGCTTATTTCCACGACTTATTAGCTTATTTTCACCCTAATGGGCCGGGTATGGGGCTGATTGGGCTTGGTTCATGCTAAATGGGCTTGTGTCGTGGGCTTTAGGCCCGTCTGGTCTTGCATATGTTATCAAAAACAGTCGAAGGGTTAGGGGTTGTCAAAAGAGTTTTACAACTTGTTCTAGGTTGGTATGTTAACTAGTGAGTGAGTGAATGTGTCGAGTGATTACATTACGAGCTAAAACGAAGCATTATAAAACAAATGGTGCATTTTAAATGTTTACGTGTGATATCAAGTGTAACGAAAAGAGTAATCATGAAATGATTTGGAAAAAGGACTTACTACACTTCGAAGAGTGGGGATGAAAACAAGATGTACGAGGCAAATGGGAACCCATGTTCTCATTATAACCCGAATTCGATTAAAACCTTTCTAAACTTCCAATGCTTCCCTTTCGATATATATTTTACTCGACCCTAGCTCTTTGTTGAGACGTTTTGAGAGAGTTGTGAAAGTGGTGATGGAGTAACTTAGTGAGTTTTGGTTTGTGTTTGAGGTAGCTTATAAAGAGTGGACCAAGCATGGTTCCTATATTAAAATATGCAATTTTCATAGTTTTCAAGTAAGATTAAGATTTGTTGGTGTTTGCTTGTGGCATGCACGAGTTGTCAGGCGAAGAAAAGGGCCACTCCTTGCCTAGTTGAAATCAATGGGACATAAGATCCAATGGATATGAAAGTCTTTGTTGGTCAAAGCATGTTTAGGCTAGTTTTATAATACTAGGTATTATTTAATTGGGAGGTTAGGGTGGCTTGGAGGTGTGGCTTTGTGTCTCCTTGTCCATACTCACGACATACTTGGGATCCAATGTGAAAGACTTGGTTTGGTTTTGATCTTGGGCGTTCGATTTAGTCACAGAAAAGGGTGGTATCAAAGTTTGATAGTTCATTTTCATGGTATGCAAAAATTCACTTCGTGGGCTTTGTATTTCGAATGGACGGCCCAAGGGAAAAATAAATGTAGTTTGGTTGGGCTTGGGAAGGTGAACGAGGCCCACTATGACCTTGGGTTGGGTGGTAATCAAAAGTCTAATAAATAATGAAGTTGGGCTCGGTAAACTCCGGTTAAGGCCCAATAAAACTCGTTGTGTTGGGCTCGACATGGTAATAAGGCTCAATTGAAATGAAATGGTGAGTTAGGCTCGACTGGAGGCCCAATAAGGTTTCTAAGCCCGATCCGATATTAATGTATTTTTATTTTTATTTATTTTATATTTTTATTAATTTATATATATCTATTATGTATTTTAAGAATATCGGGATCGTAGATAATTTCATTTTGATCACAACGGTATATTTATGAACGCTCAAGTTGCGTTGATCATGCACATGCCAAATGGTATGCAAATGTGAAAATTATAAAATTTCATGATGATGTAAATCGTGTTTTATTTATGATTAAAGTCTTAAGTACAATGAAATTTTCCGGGAGCTTACATAAGGCATGATTATAGAAGAAACATTCCTGATTTTTAGCCATTTTTATTGTTTAAGGCATGGTTGGAGGATGTTGTGTAACGTATTGACCATTTGATTATTGGGCTTTAATATAACATCATAAAGTCTGATAGCAGGGCACAACAATTTTGGTCATAAAGACTTTTTTATTTTATTTTTTATTACATGGCTTTAACGTACCAAGCAGTAAGACTAAATGGATTGTTGTTTCTTTTGACTAAATGGATTGTTATTTTTATTAAGAAATGTTTTTAGTCTTACAAAATTTAAGACTACTTTATTTAGCAATTCCCACACCTTTTATAAAGTAGTATAAATAACATTTACATATATCTCCTCATATTATGCAAGGACTTACAAAAACTACTTGAAACTTTTTATATAACAAACTTTATTTATCAAATATCTAACAAATTTTCAGCGGTTTCTTAAAAAAAATACCGATGAAAAGGACTTTGGATTACGAACAAAACGAGCCAAATATTTATATGCTTTTGATATATGTACGATTTTATAAAAAAATGTTGAACTATAGTATATATTCTTGAAAAAATAAAAACTTTCGAAATACACCCTTAACCTACATAATAACTTTAAAAACGACTTTATAGTTTGTAGCCGTGTATACAGGGAAGAAGCAAAAGAAACCATTGGGCCAAAATGTACAATTATATGAAAGGTTTAATTTTGTAAATATATATAAACAATTGATATTGTGATGTAGTTAGTTCGGTTCGACGGGCAGGTAGAAAAAGAAGAAAAGAAAAGACGAGGGACTATTCACATACAAAACATAGGAAGTTTCGTTCCTATATAAATTAGGGTCCGTTTGGTTTGTAGACGAGTTTAGGATTAGAATTTAAATTTGGATTTAAGATTTGAATTTGGGTTTAGATTTGGATTTAAATTTGATATAATAAAAAGTTATATATATCGCAACAAAAAGAAGGCCCGCATAAATATTATAGTTTAAATTGGTGAAAAAAAATAATTATATGGAAATTCAACAAAAAAGAAAGGGTTAATTGCTTGAAAATGTATCGTATTTGCCATTTTTTGTTATTGTGTGTACTGAGCTTTTATTTTTTTATTATGTGTGTTGAACTTTTAAATTTTGATTATTATGTATATTTTGTGATCATTTATCCCTTACTTTTTGCAAATTTTGAAGGGCAAAATGATCATTTAACATGGTTGAATAATCACAAAATACACATAATAATCAAAATTTGAAAGTTCAGTATACACAATAAAGAAAAATAAAAGTTGAGTACGCACAATAACAAAAATGACAAGTATGATACATTTTCGAGTAATTAACCAAAAATAAAGGCCAATTTGTTCCCACGTAGCGATGTAAGACATATACACACATGCTTTTTCTAACCCTCAGGTCTTAGTATACTTTTTAAGATGCCCAAATTTTTGGGATTTTGTGGACCCGGTTTAAACAAATTTTCAAACCAAACATGTTACTTGAACCAAAACCCACAACCTAAGGTTGATCCCCTAATACCAAACTGGCCCTAAATCATATATGCCCTATTATGATGGTTGCTTCGGATTGTAGGCTATCATTACTATTTTTAGAAAAAACAAACATACAAAAATGTAAGAAAATACATAAGTCCCATTACTTTATTTTAACAATAAGAAAAAAGGTACCACGTACCAAAAATATAAGCCGGACAAAAAAAAAGGGAAAAATCCCAAAAAGTTAGAAAAAAAATTGCATTCGAACAAATCAAATACACCGATGATAAATTGGCGTCGTCATAACACAAATCTATTTTCTCGTTTTATTACATAGATGTCACTGTGGTTTGCCAAAATTACACAAATAGGACTCGAGGTTTGCCAAAATTAGATTAGATCCGTAACCATTTAAAACTTCAATAAATTAACTTGATGAAGAAAAATTCAGTGACTAAATCCGTAAAACCGGCAAAACCATAATGACTACTTATGTAAGGCAACTATTTTTCATTTTTTCACACATGGTACCGAGGGGCCGAAATCTGAAAGCGCGAACTTGAAATCTCAAAAACAAAGCGGCAAAAAACAAAACCCAATATTTCATTTCCCACTTTTCCACTTTTCACAAGGCGGGAAACCCAATTATTCCCCCTAATTTTACTCATTTTCCATTTTTCATTTCAATCACACCTACTAAAACACACACATAAAAACACTTGTCACCTTTACAAAAACACACACACAGACAGTAACCACATTTTCCCCCAATTTTATAAAAAACCCACAACCCTAACAATCAATTTTATAAAAAAGTAATCACATTTCAACTGGGTTTTGTTTGATTCAAGATCTTGCATGTTCAATTAAAGATCTTTTCCATCAAGGGTTTGTGAATTTAGGGCTTTTTAAAATTAGGGTTTTTAGGGTTTGTGAAATTAGGGTTTTTTTAGGGTGTTACTTGAGTGAAAATGGGTGATTCAAGTCCAATGGTTATTGACAGTGTTAAGAAATCCGCCAAGCGAAAGCGAGCCGATGTTTCGCTAACTTCGGAAGAGCGCGAGGCGCGTATTAGTGTTTTACGCAGCGAGATTAACGCGCTAAATAAGTATTATAACGAAAATTTTAGTGGAAATGATTTGATAAAGAATGTGGATTTAGTTAAGGGGAATGGTGTGAGTAACGCGGTTATCGCGTGTTTGTTAGAAGAGAGTAGGTTGTCGTTGTCGAAATTGGTGGAGATGGTTTTTGATAAGGTTAAGGAGAGTGATGTTTTGGTGACGGTTGCGTCGGTTAAGAGTAGCGTGCTTTTAATTGGTCAGAGGAGTTTTTACGGTGTTCAGGATTTGAATGCGGATGTGTTGGAAGATGAGGCTCCTTCTTGTCTTTGGTGTTGGGAGGTATATGATACAGTAGACTTATACTAGTATACTTAGACTATGACGTAAAGTATTTACGTGTTTTACTTGGCTTGCTAATCTACAATGTAGTTTGTTTATCGTACACGTATTTGGTATAAAAAAGAGTACGAAAAAAGTAACTTTAAATGTAGCAAACCGTCACACATTTTGAGCCCCTTATAAGTTTAAATCGGTGGGCTACTAATATTGGAAGAATATCCGAGCCCATTGCTTTCGGTTTTGGGGGGTGTTACGTAAAATGAAATGATTACATGCTGTTATCACTGTAGGTTTTTGCATTTACTATATTAGTCATATCAGGTTTTATATGTAGTAGTGTTGCTAAGTATATTTATGGATGACTTGATGCCAAGATAATATTTTTGTCATATGGAATTTTATTTGTTGCTCTATATGTGTGATTTCTAGTACTATTTTAGGGGTTGAGTTGTGATGTTGGTGGGTTGGTTATTTGTTGGATCTTGCAAGTCTATGAAGGGGGCATAATTTATAAATTGATTATATAATCATTTTGGGGGTTAATGGTCACTAATTTGTGATACATACAATAATTTTAGTACATGTCAGAATGTTAATGGGTAATCTGATGCTGCCTGTATTTTTTTAGTAAGCGATTCAGGTTGGCCTAACTTTGTTTGCCGTGAATTATTCTGTAGACACGAGATGTGAAGCTGCTTCCAAAGGCTGTTCGTGGAGCAGTTAAAATTCGGCGGACATGTCGCAAGAAGATTCACGAGAGGATAACTGCTGTTTCTGGTTAGCAATTGATCATTTTATCATACAGATATAGAACAAATGCAATTTTATGTGGTTGTTTTTTTCATCATTCTTTTAGGCTTTATATATATTATTTAGTGAAATCGGCAAGAAAGGCAACAAATACTAAATTTTGCCAATGTGGGCTATAATTATACTTCTCGCTTATCCAAAGGAGTGTAAGTGGTTTTAAAAATTGAACTTACACTTCTTTTGATGAGTGAGAAATTTACTCATATTTGGATTTATTGTTGTTTTTTTTTACTATCAAGGACTAAAGGTGAGGGTAGCTAACCGCTTCAAATTGGAAAAATAACTTTTGGATTAATTGGCTTTAATGTAATGAGTATCTGTTAATACCTTATAGGAAGAGGCTGAATTTGTATAATGTTTAATGTCACTTATTATTTATTTCAGCTGTTATAACTGAACTAATGAAGCCAGATAGCACTTCAAGTGGTGCACAGAAGGTAATGAAAGCATCTGAAAGGCTTAGTAAAGTGCTGAATGAAGCAGAAATACGATCACTAGTTGAAAAGATGGAACAGAAGAATGGTGCTGATGTGTAAGTGTTTACGATATCATTGTTGGTTATGTTATTTAGTATTTTTTAAATTTGTTTTAGCTAAAGTTTACCCTGTATTCATGACTGAAGTGCTGAGAAAGAGGTGAAGCGAGAAGAAAAAATAGCGGTGAAGCAATTGGAGAAAAACAAACGTGAAGCTGAGAAAGAAAAAATGAGAATGGAGCGGGAACTTCTAAAGGAAAAGCTACAAAATGTAAGTTATTACTGTAAATACAGATATCTTCAAGAGGTCCTCAAGTATGTCGACTCTGCTTGTGGTTCGAGAGTATTGACTTCATTTATTTTGTAAGAGATTAGATCATTGTGGCTCATTAGACAGAAGTTTAGGCTGTGTTTGGAGGAGTGTTTCTGAAGTGATTATAGCGGCTTGAGAAATAAAACTTAGTTAATAACTATTGAAGAGTCAAATAATTTGGATACTTTTACATTGTTTTTTCAATTGGCAGTTATTCCACAACAAAAACATACCTTATTATTCAAACTTCCATAATTTGACCTGAATTATGATGAAAGTTTTAGCTATAAAAAGTTTACTCACACAACTGTTCTTGCAGCCTTAAATTGCAATAATCAGACTTAGACACCCATCCAAACACCCTGGGCAAAAACTCCTTTTTTATTCTAGAAATGAAAAGGCAATTTTCTCGTCATTGGCAGGCCACCTTTTGCAGTTCAGTGTGATATTTGTTTTCTGAACTACAAATTTTATTGCAGGAAAAAGAGCAAAAGCGGCTGCAAGAGGAGGCAGAAAAAGAGGAAAAACGGCGTGAGATTGAAATGAAAAAACAGTTAAAAAAGCAACAAGAGGAAGCAGAGAAAGAGGAGAAAGAACAGCGCCGTCGTGAGAAGGAAGAAGCTGAACAAAAAAAACAACTTGCTTTGCAAAAACAAGCATCAGTGTTGGAGCGATTCCTTAAAAAGAGCAAAAGTAGCTCACCAGTGCAGGTTAACCAGCCAACAATCAAAGCATGTGTTGCTGACATCTTACCTAAACAAGGGGTACAAGTGCCTGAGTCGGTTACTCAGTCTATGGACCATGCTCTTTCACAAAAAGATGAATTTGATGTCACGGATTTACGAAAGTATGCTCTTTTCTTTTATTACACTTTTGTCATTATTAGTGGTTGCAAATTGGGTTGGTAGGTTGGTAACGGGTCAAAATGGGTAATTTTTAGTCTGGGTTGGGACTGGTTGACTAAAATCTCTCTTCACAAGTTTCAAACTAATTGGCCCAAAACACACATTGTCCAATTTTTTTGTTATTTTGTAAATAACAAGTGTGTCAGTTATGATTAAAGAAGCTGTATTATTTCAGCAATAAGTTAGTTTGTTTGTATGACTTGAAGTTGGTTATTTTATATTTTAATAGTTTTGGGTGAGTTTGCTTCATCTGACCCATTATTGAATGAACGTGTTAAAGTTGACACATCTAGTAATAACTAGTAATAATGATATGAACTGTGTTTGTCATATTTAGGGTACACTTGGATTCTTGGCATCGATTGGGTCACTGTAGTAGCAGAAAACGTCAGTGGGGCATTCGGCAGACCCCAAAGACGGCTGTGGTCAAGGAGCTTAAGCTAACTAGTAAGGGACTGTCATGTGAAGAGGACACGAGCGTTGATAAATCTGATGATGGATTGACTGAACCGAAAAAAGACCCCCAATCTCCTAGTGCAAATATTGATGGTTCCGCCTCTGGTAGCCAGAAGTTGAGACGGCGCAAGCAGTTGATACAGTTTGATAAGAGCCACAGACCCGCATTTTATGGTTATTGGCCCAGAAAAAGGTACATCATGATATTTATAGTTATTCTTTACCTACTTGAAAACAAAATTTGAGCCATCTGATACACAGACACAAGTGCGTTAATCATTCTTGGTTATTCTTACTATTATATCATGAACTTTTGATAATGTTTATAGTTGGAGACTAGCAGGGTACCTGCTCGATGTGGCGGCGGGTACCCTGTGATTATATTTTCTAGCAATGTAATGTTATGCGGCCATACTTTTATTAAACAATTAAATTACAAATAACAATAACTTTATTTATGACTGGAAATAATTCATCTCCTGTTAACCGAAGCTACTACAAACAAAATCTTGATTCTTTCCTTCAGCACAATCACCCATCGTCAATTTTAGAGCCTACCGACCCAGTTCGACCCTCATGTTGCAATGGTGGCGACTTGGTCGGCGCAGCGGCGACCGAACCAGTCGACCGACCACTACGGGCAGCCTAATGGCTTTATTTTAAATGCTTGGCTTAGTAGTTTGATTAGATTGTACATTGTGGTTAAATGGTTGTATATATATTAGTGAAGGGGTACATTAAATAGTGTATTAATTGTATGTGTTGAATAGTGTTTTTTAGTTGTATTTGTGCTTCAAATAGTTTTTACATTGTGTTTTATAAATTATACTTTTTATCAAATGGGTGTTTTAAATATGACATTAGTTACAAATGTTGACCAGTCAATATGTGCAGATGTTTATGCATAAAGTAATTGTACATATAGCTTAAGTAGTTGTATTTGCTTAAAATCTATATATGGAAATCTTAAAAAATTAGAAGAGAGGGTCATCCCTCCATTATAAGTAGTATAGATATAGATATATATATAGATATCAAATTTTTAATACTTAATTATGATTTTGAGGTCTCCACAGTTAATGTTTATCTGATGTTGGCAATATTACCTATATTTTTACAATACCACTTATTTCTCTCCGTCCTAATTATTAAAATTGTCTTTTTTTTTTTAAAATAAAAAAGATGTACCTGCAATAGGCATTCATCTCAGTTTTCTAGAAACATTGATATTCTATCTTTATAATTGTATTATGTATATGTTACTATTATCTGTTTGCTAGTCTTTTATCACGGAAACTTTTATATGACTGTAGTGGCTAGTAACTTTTTTACTATAGTTAAATTATTCAATCATTTTTGAGGCGCTGATTAGATATGGTTGTGTTTGATTTTATTTAGTGAGGTTGTTAGAGGTCGCTGCCCTCTTGTCAAGGATCCAGACCTGGATTATGAGATTGATAGTGATGAAGAATGGGAAGAGGTATGCATCCCTTACTATCTCTACTTATTAAATGTGTGCATATTCAACAATCTAACTTATAAAATATATATATTTTTTCTAACTGTATAAACCAAATTAATTAATTACAATCATTCAGTCACATTTGTGTTAGTCTTGTATTTCTTACAAATTTGTTTTTGGAGTTTCAATTAATTCTATAAAACATCATGATAAGTTTTAATTTTGTTCATATGTGACCTTTAATAATCGTAAGACTATCATTTACATAATGTGTTATGACACAGGAGGAACCTGGGGAAAGCTTATCCGATTGTGAGAAGGAAGAGGAAGATGAAACCATGGACGATAATTTGTCAAAAGCTGATGATGAAGATGAAAGCGAGGATGGGTTTTTTGTACCCGATGGATATCTTTCAGAAAATGAGGTATCTTTTCTTTTAGCTTATAGTTTCTTTGTGAATTAGCATGGTTATCTGTAAAGTATGAGGAATTCTGAAGAAAATGTTATGCAAAATTATTTATTGCATCTAATATCGAGATGATAAAACTTCCATCTGATTATATCATTATTTAACCCCTCTTTTGCTGAGTTGAATCATGATATAAACCGGTTCCAAATGCAGATCTAACCACCTCTTTATTTGAGATGAATCTTTAGAGTACATGTCACAAATTTTTGTTGGTAATCTGACATCAAGTAGTTACCTTTATTTATGTAAAAAATATATTCATATGATTTATTATTTGACCACAGGGTGTTGAGGTTGAGAGAATGGATCACAGTGACATAGCTGAAGATGCCAAGAGCTCACCTGGTTGTCAAGTAGAAACCGAGGAACTTTCTATACTCTTTCGACAGTTCAAGCATCTTAACACTGTGACAGAGCATGCTCTTCGGAAAAACAAGCCGTTGTTTATTTTGAATTTAAAGCATGAAAAGTCAAACTCAAACACATCAGTGACTCAAGACCGCTCAGAAAGTGAGCATATGTGTTTGCAAGCTCTAAGCATCCGTGTTTTTCCTGTGGGGACATCCATTGACATATCAGCTGGTGATGATATACAAGAAGAGGTCAAAGATGCCAAAGAGGCCTCTCCTTCGAGTAGCAAAAGCTGTGTTGTGCCAGCAGCAAGTGGAAATGTTATCTCAGATTCAGATCTACCTGAATTTGTAAGTGCATGAATATATCTTTGTCTTGTTTTATACACTTTTTAATAAATATGGTTTCAGAAAACAGGTGAATATTTAGGGTGCGTTTAGTTGAGGGAAAACACCCTTGTTTTCCACAAAATGTTTTGTGGAAGACAAGGAAAATAGAAATCGTGTTCAAATTATCATTTTCCAACAAAATGTTTTGCAAAACACAAAATCCCCTATTCCTAATATAACAAGGAAAATTAGAAAACAAATTTTAGATGTTTTCCTTGTTTTCCTTTGTAACCCCCAACCCTCCCTCCCTTCTTCAAAATAGAAAATACAAATATCAACTAAACGCATTTTCTATATTTTCAAGTGTTTTGTGGAGATAAATTTCCCATCCAAATTTTTACAAAACTAGAGATAGAAAACAAGAGAATTTATTCTCCAACTAAACACATCCATAAATTTCTCGAGAGAAAGGTGTTTTAGTAAGATGGATGCATTAGGTGTCTTTCTGACCAACCTGTTTTAGTAAGATGTATGCATTAGGGGTCTTTCGGACTGACATGTATTTCTCTTAGCTAATTTTTATGTTACTCATTTGACTTGACGATTAGTTATAATCTCACCCATTAATTAGATTTGCCACCTTTAAATTAAAGTGTTAGCTTTTAACTACTGTAATGCCTTGTTACTTTTTCTGATGAAAATGTTTTTACAGGTTTCTATCATCCAGTCTTGCCCACATGGGATTAACAAAGTGGTGAAAAATTTGCATTTGAAGTTCCCAAATATCTCTAAAGCTCATTTGGGAGATAAAGTTCGTGAAATATCTGTTTTTGCAAATAACCGCTGGCAGGTTTGTAACATCACTATTTCATTGGTTTTTTGCTTTACTTTGTGACATGTAATGTTATGGAGTACTAGATAGTGACTTGTAAGGGTGAGCAAAACCGCCCGAGACCCGCTAACCGGCCCGAGCCCGACAGAACCCGAACCGCCCGATACCGACTAGCAGCTTCTCGGGTCGGGACTCGGTTTACCATTTCAGCAATTTCGGTAATCGGGTCGGGTAGGGTCGGGTCGGGACGAGCCAAAAACCGAAAAAAACAAGCCAAAACCGACTGAAACCGATTAGCCCAAACCCGATTAGCCCGAAACCAATCAACCGAATACTTCTCGGGTCGGGACTCGGGTTACCATTTCAGCACTTTCAGTAATCTGGCTTTGTCAGGACGGGTCGGGTCGGGTTCCGACCCGATGCTCAGCCCTAGTGACTTGTATGAGTTTTTGAATAAAAAGCTACATTACTAGAATAAAACTACATTATTAGAATGCTATTACTCCTATGAGTTTTTGAATAAAAGAATTAAGGAAAGCTGTATTCTTGGACGATGGACATGTTAGTGAAATATCTCCTACTGTATCATTTTGTAAAGGCAACAAATGGTTCTTTAGTCTTATGATAGTTTGCAAATTATAGGTGCTTATTAACAATTATGTGGACCCATTATTAACAATTGTTGCACCAACTAGATGAGTGAAATTGATTATCATTTATTTTGCAGGTCAAGAAAGATATCATGATCAAACATGGCTTATCATATTCTCCAGGTACTTTATAAAAACAACCTTGCTTAATATCTTTTGGCTTTGGTTTAGTTTAGAGGTGTTAAAAGGGGCATTTTGGGTTTGTCATACTTTTTTTAGTATTTTCTTAAAACGGGTCAGGATGGACCTGAGACAGGTTCTTTCCCAAGTTGCCACTCTTTTTTCATTATATAGTTGGTGTATTATGTTTGATTACAAAAATGATGTTATTTCTATATGGGTCTAATTTATATATGATACAAAGTAACTTGATACTAGTTGGTCTTCATTAATTGTCATCTATAGTTTTGTAACTAACTTTGTTTTCTATTACAAAACAGAGAAAACTATAAAGAGGACCAAATCTATAGCGGCGTTCTTCTCAAAAAGGTGTCTGCCTCCTTCTGGTAAAACACCAAATCCTAATCAAATCTCCCCACAGCCAATGGAAAAAGCCCCCCCAGCTGTTGAAATGGAAAGCAATATTATACAACTAGATTAGTTTTTTAGTGTTCCTCTTTTTTTTGTGTTCAACGCCTTTTGGTTTTCTGCTACTATACCATATGGATTATGGCACAGTGAATATTTCATAAACCATGCTAATTTTGGTCATCTTTTGTAAAAAAATCAAGTTGCATGGTTATATGTTCCTTTTGGTTTTGCTTATCTTGCGCCTAATTCATTTACAGTTTGTGCACCAGCATCCATATTTCTTATGTGACATGGTTTAATTCTCTTATGTTATGCTATCACTTTTCAAGCAGATAAACATAAACCTAGTTAAAGATATATATGAATGTTGCAATTTCTCAGACTTTTTTTTACTCGTGTTGAGATTTTCTTGTAGTTGTCACTTGTCAATGTGCAATCTGATATGTTCTTATTTGAAACTGTTTGTATGCTTACAAAAAGCAGGTGGCACTTACTCTTAAGTGCTTATTAAATAGTTATTTGTCAAATGCATATAAGCAGTTAATATAAACATTCAGAACTACCATTTGCTAAAAGTAATAGGGATGTAGCTAAATCAGCAAATCCCAAACACCCTCTTAGTTTATGGGATTTGGCTTGTGCAGAAACGGTTCTTTCACATGGCTTGTTAGCATGGTCCTGAGGAACTGATAGCACGTCGCAATTCTTAAAGTAGACAGACAAACCTTTTATTTCATGTGGTTCAAACATACTAAAGGTTTTCGATTTTACGACTGGTCCTAAAGATTACTTCAGCTAGATGATGCTTATTACATATAGATATATTCTTATATGTTGACACACATTACACACTAAGCACTTCAAATACAATACATATCCTATATATGCTTGCAAACCAAACTTAAAGTACTTTTCGACAATCTTCAGTATAGTAACGCTTAAGTGATCATGCCATAAACTTATGAAACAGTGCCTCAAATTTTTCCATTTCTTTGTGAGGCAAAGCCACCAACACATTCACTTCATTGTCATTGTCTGCACCGACAATATCCGGAAAGAGTAATATAATATCCTTCCTATGATAAACCACAGGGCAACTATACCTTGGTTTCCCCCACGGATACTCCACGTCAGCAAAACCTAAACGCCACCACGATGATATTAGAAACTCCCCATTTGGAAACCCTTTATTCGTCTCTCCCCAATCAACCACTGACTTTGCATAGTCACCCGTCATTCTTTTGTTTCCTTCTGTCACCATTTCCACCAATTTTGACAGAGGGCATTCTTCTATCTCTTTGCATTTAGCTGAGGCGTATGCACTAAGAACGGCATTGCCAGCGTATGATGATGGCATGTCTAGTCTTGACCGGATGTCAACAGCGTATAGAACAGTTGACACTCTTTCAGGGTCATATTCTGACCCTGAAGACAACGCTTTGCACCTCCATACATGAGCTGCAACCACATTGAAACCAGTGATTTTCGCATTGGCTGAAAAGGCTTCATCTTTGGCTTTCTTTTTGAGATGTTCTATGTCCTTTAAGGTCAAATTGAATATCTTGAAGTCAAGTTGACCTTCTGGGCAGTCAAAGACACTGGTGGTCGGGAAGTCAATTCCTTCGGGGATTTTGAGTAGTTCAGGGTGGTCGAATTCGATTTGTGGTGGTGATCTAGCAGCCAAGAGATGGCGATCATTGCAAGGAGTGATGACAAGTGGTTTATCACCAGCTAATGATCCAAGATTTGCGAGAAATGTTTTGAAACTTAGGCCATCAAAAGTGGCATGATTTGTTGCCACACCAATTGCAAATCCACCACACTGGAAGGATGTCAACTGTTAAAAGTAAACACATGCAATTGTTAGCACTTTCTTGTACATTTTCTTCTTAACAAATTAATATTAAACGTAATAACAGTCATTCATATGCAGTGGCGGAGCTACACTTATTATTTTAGGAGGGCCAAATTGTATGTAAAATTATTTTAGGAGGGCCAAACTACTAAATTCATATAATTTTACAGTTACTAAACAAAAATAGTTCATTTCTCTGTTTAGTACTTTGAGTTGTGGGGGGGCCACCACCCTCTTTGATCCTCACATAGCTCCGCCCTTGTTCATATGATTGTAAACAATCTTTGGATGTTCATCTTGATAAAAGTCATTTGAAACTTAGGATGTACATGATTATATGCAGGAGAATGTCTAGTTTGTGCCCCATATGGACTCATGTTAAGGAAATAATAATCAACACAAATTTTATATATAAACATTTGTCAAATGTTTAGCATCTACCGAATAGTAAACATCAAACAAAAAAGGCAAAAATGGTCTATGTGGTTTATTTACGATTACATAGTCTCTAAAAAATTGCAAAAGGGTCCCTACCATTTACTATCGGCTATATAAATAATCCCTGAGTTAATTCTAAAGACTATCCGTGTAACAAAAAAATTACATAAATATCCTTACGGTTTACGTGTGTTGCAAGAAAAGTCTAAATTTGCAAAAAAATGTCCCTCCCGCTACTTGCGATTATAGAAACAATCCTTAGGTTAAATCTTGGGACTGTTTGTGAAACAACTACTTTAGATTACCGACATAATCCCGAGGTTAAATCTGGGACTGTTTGTATGACCAAAATTACATAGTCCTTATAGTTACCAACGGATTTTAAAAACGTCCATTGAGTTAAATTTACATAATGCTTTTTAACCATAAAAAATTTACGTAAAACCCCGCGCCCCGTAGCGGAGCACGGGTAAAAAAGTTCTCGTTACTACTATAGTACTTTGTTTCTTGGTGTGACCAACCTTTACCAATGTTTCAATTGAAAATAAATTTATTTAACAATAATTGTGTGCCATTATGACAAACTTGGACAATCCATTAATAGTATTCAAGAAATGTCAAACAATATAACTGTAGTGAGCCTACCAAACCCTCTACGTTTTTCTTTCTATTATCTTCTCATACTATCACCTATATCATGTCATAATATATTACAAATGTCTTTAGTAACACAACCTCTTAGTTATTAGAAAGGCCTCTAATTTTGTTTATTTACGCTAGATATATGTGTATTGTTAGAATTTAGAAAATATGACATAATATTTAGTAAGAATCCCACTTCTTCTTGTGTTTGATACTAGTATTTTGAAAAGCTATTGGATCACTATAAACTAATACATGGTTAGTAAAGACCTCTTTTGTGATTATTGCACAGGGTCACCGAAAATCACAAAACGATCGGCTATGTGATTTACATACCATTTGGCCAAAAACTTTAGGTTCAATGTGTTTAATTCAAACTCATTTGATCGATTGTCCTGTACATTTGTCTTGTCGACACTTTTGGCATTTGTCTGATAACTCTGGCATGTGATGGTACTTAAAATAAGAGGCAAATGCTAATAAATTTGGGCAGTTGGCCATTTATGCATGCATGGTCAAGTCTTTATTTATGACAAACCACCTAATACAGCGGTTATGTACCTTTCTTATTGTGACTACCATTAATCCACAACTTTCTTTTATTGCAAACAATAATGCCTTCTTAAAATAATTATTGAAGTATTATGTGGTCTATCCATGAAAAGCTAAACATCGTATGCACTTATTATTTTAGGTATACTTTACATAAATTTACATTATTACATATGCCAAACAAATACTCCCTCCGTCTCAAATTTATTGTCACTAGACAAGAAGCACAAATATTAATAAAAGTGGGACCATTATAACTCTCAACCACTTAAATGGAATATTCTCTCATTATATTCTCTTTTTCTTACTAAAATAGGTAAGTGGACAATTAATTTGAAACATCCATAAAAGGAAATATGGACAATAAATATGAGACGGAGGGAGTACTTACTTTGATCAATTTGCTAATGCATGTGATGCTTTGTTAGTAGGGAAAGTCTAGATCCACATAAAACTCCCACTCAAAACTCTTACTCGTTGACGTGTCAGCGGGTGATTGGTTTTTTGTGGGATGTGGATCCCACATAAAACCAATCACCCGATGACACGTAAGCGAGTGAGAGTTTTGAGTGGGAGTTTTTATGTGGGTTTAGCAACCCCCTTGTTAGTATACCTCAAACATGTTGAGTTAAGTTTATTTTTTAGTGACTTATCATTATGTGTCGACGATAGCAAAACGATGAAGGGAAAAAGTCCGATTTTATGTTAGATTATGATATGATATGATACATGTAATGATGTATTGTAGCAAGAGGAACACATGAAAACACCAATAGTTGTCAACAATACTATCAATAATTTGTAGTGATTTAATGAGAAGGTGACATCTTTTATGAGATCAACAAAGTAGCTTTAATGTTACCAAAGTAGCGAAGTACATATGCATGGTCCATCTTCTAAAGCATTGTTGTTTTAACTGGCCTCCACACATGATGTCTATCTCTAATCTACAAGTCTTTCACTCATGCTAAAATTCTAAAAGATTTTTTACTATTTTCAAAAGCTATAGTAAAAGCTTTTAAATGCTTTTTTTGCATTATAGATGAAAGCTTTTCCAGACTTTTACTAAAGACTTGGTAACCTGTGTTTGAGTAAGATACTCCAAGTCTTTGCTAGTTATTTTAATATTATTTTTAGTATTTTTTTTAACATAATTATTTTTAGTTTTATAAATGACCTTTTCAAAAACTTTTTGCATGTTAGATAGGAGAGGATATTTGACGATAGCTTTTTGATAACTAAATATGCATAAAATAATCTTTTGTATAAATGCAACAATTCTTTCAATGACTTATGGATTGCAAATACTCTAGAAAGTTAGTCAACAAGTCAACTACTACTTTCACTTATAAGAAAGATAAAAAAAGAACTTATATATGACTAATCTAGAGTGAAGTGGAAAGGAAGTAAAGATAGTGAAAGTGAAGTTATGTTTTAGAGTGGATGAAAGTAAATGGGATATATAAAAGGAGGAAAGAGAGTGAAAGTAAAAGTGAGAGTTGAATTCTTTACTTTACTTTACTTACCTTTCATCCCTTTTACTTCACTCGAGAACACAAAATAGAAAGGTTTTGTTTGATCTCTAGTTCTCCACGACTCCACTGCTAACATAGTAGTTACTAATCTCATTATTTATTGCAACTCCTGTTTTTTTCCAACTCTTATGGAGTTTAAATAAACAGATTTTAACAGGTTAGTAAGAAGCCATCGAGTAAACATGTGAATAGTGACTGCTTTGATGACTTTATTTCCTCTAACTAATATTTTCCATTTTTGATTGACCAAGTTTGTCTATTTTATAGAATAAGTTTGGTGTATGTTGGTATCATCACCTGATCACCATATAATCTCCTGCAATCATAATTGTGTTTTGACAAATCTTTATTTCCTAATTAGTGTATGGAGTTATGTACCGAGTTTTGTTTAGATGTCACTAAGACTAAAGAAAGATGCATCACTATCATGCCAATTTGCCCACTATCCATAAAATGTGTATCATCATAAACTACTAAAGTAGTTAGTACATTCTCCTTAAAAGTAGAATTTTATGTAGTCACCTTTTCAAATTCTTATCTTAGATTTTATAATCAATATAGTCAAAATTGCTAGAATTTAGTTTTATCATGATATGAAATTATGAATGAACATAAGTTCGTTTACAAGATGAATGTTGGTGTTTCCATCTAAGAAACAATTTGAAACTTACTAAATGATACAAGTAGCCAAAAGTTGATGGATTTATAATTTATAGTACAACCTTTTAAACAACTATAGTAACTATTAAATATTTTGGAGAAAAAGATATTTGATTGTTGGATGATATAGTTAGTGAAATTTCCTAAAACTTTTATAAGTCGACAACGCTTGCTATATGTTTAAAGCTTATAACAAAATCTCGAATTAAATTATGTCACGGTTTGTATTAAAATGTTGGTTTAAAAAATGGAAGCATGTAAACATACCTGTATGATGCATAGTGGTTTATCATGCATAGGCAAAACATCATAACTTTTTTGAACCAATTGTCTAAACCCAGGGTTAGGATACACCAAGTCACCAATCTCACTCAGCTCAAACTCACTCGAACCCACCACGAACTTAGCACCAACCCCATTACAATCAAACTCAAACCTTTTCGAATCAGGGTTCAACCTCAACCTCCCTGCCAAGAAATCATAAGGCACCAATGCCTTACTTAAAGCCGTTTTAAGCTTTTCCGCCACTAGCTGTGGCGGAAAATCAGGGTTTGCAACGAAGAAATGGACCGTTTCAACGTTGAAATTCAGAACCTGGTCGATGTTTGATAAGAACATCGACCGGGGTTCTGTTTTTTCGGGTGGGAGGATGGTGAATGTGTCATGAATGATAACTTTGAGGTCTTGGATTATGTTGGGAGTAGAAGAAGACTTGTTAGGGGATTGGTAAAGAGTTCCCATTGTGAGATTTGGTGTTATGTTATGGAGACTTGATCTTGTTTACCCTTTTATAAGGGTGGGTTTCAATGTTATAATAAATGTTTATGAAAGAAGATTTACGTAAGTTAGTATGAAAAATACTCATATTTGGTTCATATAAGTATAGTAGGTTGAATTTGTGAGAGAATAATACTTTTAACTAAAAATAGTAAGCATGATTTTGCGACCTTAAAAAAACAGCTTGAAATTGTTTTCTTAAAAAGGTTAAATGATTTTTATTTCTTTCAACATCTCATTTATTACCAATTTTTAAATATTTTTCCCGAACTTTTTTGTTTACACATAATTTTAGATGTGAATATCTGTGTGTTTTACTTTAGTTTTAAATAATCTCAATAATAATGAAAATTTCAGACGAACACTAAAATACACTCTGAAGTTTTTTACAGTGAATATTTAGAAACAAAAACAAAAGGCTGAAAAAGAAAACAATAGCAAATAAGACTCGGGTTGTTTGTTTAATTTTTTCATTAAGTCATGTTAATTAACAAATGACCTAATGTGAAGACCCTCACTTTTATCACTTATTATTTTAAGTCATTTATTTTGATTAAGTAAAAAACAAACACTTTTTACATGACTTAATAAATTAAGTCATTTTTAATTAAGAGATGACTTAATGCAGACACCCTCAGTTTTATTGCTTAATATTTTCAGTCATCTTTCTCTATTAAGTCACAAACAAACAGTTTTAATATGACTTAATGAATTCAGTTTTTTTCATATTAAGTCAATTAAGTCACAAACAAACGCCACCTAAGTCAATCAATTTGCATTCAAACACCACCTAAGAGAAGAAGAATCGCTTGAGAGGCTATTCCTTTTGTAACCATGATTGCTGACTATTTACCGACTAATCCACGACATACCGTCGCTTTGACACGAATCATGTAAAACCCATTCTTTTTTTAAAAATTTGACGTGACCACACCAGAATTATTTGCATATAGCAGAAATTGAACTTAAAGGCTTTTCACATATAAGTGACAATAGTCACAAACCTTTTACCACTAAATCAACTTTGGTTGGTTTTGAAGGATATTTTCCAGCAGTTGCATAGTCATTCTTGTTAGTTTGTGCTCGTTACATAGTCATTTATACGGCTAAGAAATACGTGACCTATCGGGGCACACACGTATACACGAAGAACACATTTACTATATGTTTAATATGTATATGTTATATATAGTTATTACATATGTAATATGTTTCACAAAATTTATTTAACGATCGCTAGTTTATCAGTTATACGTTATAAACTAACTAGTACACATTAGATACAAACGAGAGGGACTTGGATGTCGGAAAACAATTCCTTTAGGACTCCTTCCCTTGTGACACATTTTAGAAGGTTCTATGAGGGGTCATATGTGTTGGTTTTGGCTAACTAGAGGAGGTGGAAGGCAATGACTTGTTGGACAAGTTGGAGTGCTATATAAACACCCCTTGGTGCTTCATTCCACTCGTTCCACGTACCAAAACCCTAACTGAAACTCCTGTCCAGTTTTCCCTTGCTCGGCTCGATCAACACACAAAACAAACACAAACCGAAACCCTAAAACTTTCGGTTCTCTCTTCTTCCCTAGCTCGGTTCGAAAACAATCCCAAAACCCTAACCGAGAACCATAAGTCTCGGTTATCTCTTTCCCTAGCTCGGCAAGAACTAGACCCTATCTAGGGTTTCTAGTTTTCAGTTTTACTTCTCTTTCAAGGCTTGATCAAACGTATCCCTTTTGGATTTGATCGTGTGATTTCAAGAACCAAGAACACGTGTTGTTAGTTGGTTTACGTGAAGCAAGCACCAACATCCTAACGTGCTTAGTTTGACGTGTAGTGTGTGCGTATGATAGAAGTGATAACTTAATCACTTCATTTTCAAGAATTAAGATCAAGAACGCGTCAATTATTTATTTAATTAATTGACAAAAGTTGGTAAATAATATGTGTTTATTTATTTGTTAATCCACAACATCTAACTAGTTTCATCCGCTGTATACTCGTAGTAAATGGTTTACTAGTAATGGTAAATCCTAACGGTTCTAACTTAAAATAGTTGTACTCATATGCTCCCAAGCCTAACTCCACTCATGTATTTACGGATAAAACTTACAGTATATAAAAGTGCAAAAATGAAGTATCCATTAATATCGTGATGTAAATATCAATGGACTACAAAGTACTAATGGAGGTGTTAATCACGGGGAATGGTAGATGCACATTTTAATTTGATTTTGTACAGTAACTAACACTGTTTTTGATCTCTATGTATGGGGAAATGATTTGTACATCATTTTTTTCTTCGCCACCTACCATTAAATTACACCCGTGATGCACACAGTACAACACTGCTATGCATGATTTAGTGGTGGATGGAAAAAATAAATGGTGTACAAATCACCTATTTTGTACTGCAAAATCGTATGCATGCATGTGAAGCTAGAGATGTTAGTTAGTTAGTTACTACGTGGTTGGACAATGTGGCCCAAACGTAGGGTCGTCATGGCAAACATTTGTTGTAGTATGTTCAGAGGTCATAATAGCTGTTACGTGTATAGTCTCTCATGAAGTGACATATATGAAAACCATGGTTACCTTCAGAGACGGAGCCATGATTTTATCTTAAGGGGGGCTTGGATTTTATGGTCTAGTAGTAATGATTTGGTGTTTTATTTATCAAATTAATCGAACCTATAAATATGTTTAACCCCCTCAAATGCGAGATAACATCGTACGGCCTATTTAAGATTTCATAATAAAGTATGCACACTTACTAGAATTTTTTATATAAAAATTTGATTTGGGGTTTCAGGTTTTTGTTAGTGCAAATTGTATTTTGTCACATATTTTTTTCCTTCAAATTAGGAATATTTAAGAAAGATGTTTCTTTTTAGGTTTAAATTATTTAATTTACATTGATTTTGGTGTATTTTGATACTATTAATCAAACGGACAGCAACTTAATATAGCACCTGATATTTCTTTTTAGGTTTAAACTAATAAGTGTCAACTGGTTAAATAAACAAAAAAACACCTTGCAACTTAATATAGCACCTGATATTCTGATAAGGCTTCTAGTGAAAAAGAAAATCAAAACCTAAACTGGGCCTGAAACTCGAGTTCTATACATTTAGTTGGGCCTTTTCTTTTACTAGACCATAAATAAAACACTAATAACTACTCTGTAATTTGCTGCCCTTATAAATAAAACAGCCGCCCCTTGACTGGTCAACTCTTTCTTCTCCATCTACAACTGCCAACCTGCAACAAACTCTGCTTTTTCGATGAGCATAATTGCAACAAAGTGTTCTTCAACAACAGCGTTGCTATCAGATTTCAACCATTAGCAGGGGCCAAAATGAAAACTTAACGAAACATGGACTGAAATTCAAACTACAAGCTAGACGTGCTGGGCCGGTTGGGGGGGGGGGGGGGGGGGGGGGGCTGAGCACCCTCCAGCCCCCCTACTGGCTCCGTCCCTGGTTACCTTAAAAGAAAGGATTTTACTTAGTTTTAGTTTATGTGACATTTGAACACAAACCTCACGGATTAAAATGTCAAAAGTCGATAGCTATAGTTAAGCAAAAGTTTATGATTTTGTGTATGTTATTAGGATACGAAAGGAAAGTTCAATTGGACATATGTTCATTTTCACTTTTAAGTATTCATACATATTTCTTTTACTTTAAGATATCAAACTTTTTTACTTGCAACCGTGGTACTCATTTATCTATGCAAAAGATTGCAGTTTGAGACGGATTTAGGAATTTATGTTATCAGGTGCATAATTTTTTTTATGAATATAACTAAACATGATATGCATGTATTTGTGTGACACAAAATTTCGAAAACATGTTAAATTTAGAGAAATTGGACTTTGAATGAGAATCACTAAACGACAAACATCCATGTGGTTTCTGTAAACACCTAGAACCCATAGGCCCGCCCCTATTGCAGGTTATTATCACCTCCTTCTTAAACCAACAGAGACAATTGTCCCCATCATCCTTCTTCTTCCACCAATAACCACCATTTTCCTTCCTTTACCAACACCCACCACAATCACCACCACCATTCTTCTTATTCCTGATGGAATATTAAAACTAGTAACACGTTAATATTTAATTATATAAGCACGAGTACGCAACGTGTGTGTAAAGATTAAACATGCAAACCACGTAAAGATCAACGTAGATCTTATCCATGTCAACACACACTATACGTTCTTAGCAAACGGTAACGTATGCTAGTACTAGTAGTGGCAAAGCTAATCGGCTTCTTAAACCTGAACGACTACTCTTGAGAACCTTTCTTGTTGTTGTGATGTGATCGATCCGAACCAAACAAACAAAAACCTTATGGTTTTCTTTGTGTTCAATCGATCAAAGAAGCAAGAACCAAAACAGCTTGAAAACCCTAGATGGGTTTATAGTTGATCGAACCTATCAAGAACAAAACCCCGAAACCTTTTGTGGGTTGTTGGTCGATCGATCAGTTCAGTTTTTAGGTTAATAATGAACGTGTAGAAAATTTAATGAATCAGCTATTCATTATATAGGTATTGGGATGGCTTAGCTTGTTAACCAAACAATCCCAATCCCACTCATACACTATAACCGATCGGGCCTTATGGTATAGGGGTCCGAAAACTACTTTGATCTCGTTTATATTTTGTTCCCTTAACTATCGTCCAATGATTATTCAGTTTAAATAACTTTTAGTTAAACATTTATTTATAGCTTTTCACTAGTCATCGTTTTTCGTATAAACACCTGTGTCCCCATGGGCTAACGTGTTCTCTAGACATACGGTGTTTGAATATCATTCATATCCCAACAGCTCCCACTTGAACATGTTTCAAACAACGTAATAACATTGGTAAGCGTCTAGCAACACGCCAATGCTCCTAGAAACACCTGAGTGTGGTTTCGTAAATGCACAATCAAATGATTCATCATTTAATATCCCTTTGATTCAGATACTATGCTAAATATGTATATGGATCAAGGTCATTCCATAATTTAATGATTCCATTTCTTGTTTCATCGATTGATCATGATTACCAACTTCATCGGGACATATCCAGATCTAATTTGGGTATGGCCGTATAAACATCTGATCAACCCAACGAGGGGCCCCAGTAGTATCATACTTCAGATTTAATTGAAGGAACAAATTCTGTCTTGACAACGAGCGTAATCCACATATTTCACAACACTTCTGAAAATAACCCTTATAACTACCAGTTACGGATAGCGTTAGATTAAAATCAACAATAGAAATCCACACACACCATTCCACCTTGCGCCTCAAGTCTAAGGATAAACAAATGGCTCATTTACAAGATTCACTTAATGACGACGATCCATAAAGTGATGATCTTGTTAATTGGGGAAGTCCAGTATGCAAATTTTGAATACCATGTGAGTTTGGTGGGACTCCTCCTTAATATTCATAAGAATATTATCAATATCTCAGATTTATCTTAGTTCAACCATATTCCCATATAGTTGATTGACAATGGACAATTTAGAATGATATTGATGCAGGTTTTACTGACCAGGTCTTAATATTTATAATGTCTCGTTATACCTATGGTCTACCCTAGTGCACTAACGGGCAGTGTACCAGGTCATGTGTAGTGTAGTAATCGGTAAAGCCGAGGTCGTCCCAAAAGCTATGCGTGTTGGATTATTACTAAGTCTAGGTGTCACAGATTAATAATGGTTTCGATAGGGATTTAATTAATTAAACTACTAAAGCAGAATAAAATAAAGCAGATACATGGTAAAGGGAAATCAATAGAGGAGAGTGGTGCTAACCTAATTAATCTTCCTAGCTAGTTATGTCTACGTCTACTTACTTCCAATTACTTCATGTGGGGTCAAAGTCGAGAGGATAGCATTTGGTCAATTCGCCCTAACCTATCAGCAAAGATGCCACCACAGGAGACGTCAAGTGTCCCCTCATAAGTCCTGTTGTTCCTGGTCCCCTAAGCCAAGTCATTAAGTACCGCTACATGCTAGATTTATAATAGTGAATGCCCGACCATTAGGAACTTAGACACGCACCCCCTAATTCTTAAGTTCATCCAAACGATAGGTGATCAGTTGGTCAAATCGCACAAGTAGAAAGGGTCGTCAGTTGGTCATATCTTACCCTTCCCGTCTCAGTCCGCTCACCTAGGGTTAGTTGGTCATATCTCCTAGGCAATTGGCCTCTACCGCCATTCAAAACTATCGAACCAAGGGTGGCTACCAATAAACTATGCATGCATACACTTAGAAATAATTGTACGGAAGTAAAGTAAACGCAAAAAAAACAATTAAGGAATCATAACTAGGCCAGCACCAAAAAGTGCTTAGCCGCTCATATTAATCATGCAAACCAATTCAATATTCAAAGGTACGAAATACATGAATTGAAAGTAAAAGAAATATAAAACGCTAATGCTTATCGTAGGGGAGTGATTTCTCCCTTGGAGAGACAACTCCGTATGCTCCTCTAGACCTGCCTTGAGCTTTTTCCCACGTTCTCTGAGTGTTGTGGGTGGAATGGGATGATTAGAAATGCTGGAATTCGTGGGGTATTTATACGCCAGATGTGGGTTACGGCGTAACCAATATAGGAGTTACGCCGTAACCTTCTATTTCCTCGTATTTTGCACTAGATCTGCTGGTTACGGCGTAACCTAAAGAGTGGTTACGCCGTAGTCTTCAATAAACTTGGTTATAGATGCAGTAGTTACGGCGTAAGTATCAGCGGCGTGGAACCTCATTTGACCTAATATAGTTACGTCATAACCTTTGGGAAGAGTTACGCCGTAACCTTCTGATAAGTTGGTATTCTGAGTCACGCAATAGTTACGGCGTAATGTGAGAGACGAGTTACGCCGTAACTTCATCAAAGTAGCATACTATGATAAATCTTTAGATATTTCTCCAGTTACGCGTCTCTTTAGCTCCAATGCTCGTAATTTACCCGAACGTGGAAAACAAGCGTAAATCTATATAAATGATATAAATTACAAGCATTATCGGGAGAAATTGACACTTAATATTCAGGATTATTTGATGTTATCAAATATCCCCCCACTTGAACTCTACTTGCCCTCAAGTAGACCTTATTAGAAAGATTTCTAAAAAGATATCTCCCATAACCTGGAAAATATAAGTTTACAAATCCCTTATGCTAGAATAAAACAAAGCCGAACACCTCACGAAAGGGGAACAAAACACTCAAATCTCTCAACTATTCTAAGTGTCAAATTCGGGGTGATCACTCAATCGCACAGTCATAGCATGTATTCTATCATAAGCTTGGCGGTTACACAAATCTCCACCACTAGAGTTAAGGGCTAAACAAATCTTGAAGGCAATATGGGTAGACACGACAAAGGTTAAGGGGTGACTCGTCATTACTAACATGTCACGGCGAAGTGGACAAAATCAATGATACATGACCAAATCCATGGCCAAGACACAAAAGATTGCTCGCTGCATCAACTAGACATGCTTCATGACTAAAGGGTAGGATAAGACATGGGATATATAATTGGTGTAAAATAAAAAACAAGCAGGTAGTCTAAATCTATAACCAAGTCATCACCACTTACCGTCCGCCCAAAGTTCAAGCTTTGAAGTCAGGAAATCGGATCATGAAATGCAAGGTAGATGTGTCATTGGAGGACGTCGTGATGGGCACACTACCTTTTCTCCAACTGTTGGCATAACTACCAACTCCAATATTCAAATGTGACCGAGATGGCCTCCTCGATACTAAATCAATAAAGCTCATAATACAGTGCTTATAACATCGCACTTTACTATATCATAACAACTATTTTTTTTTCTTTTTCGAATCACTTTTTTTTTTGAATCATAACAATAATAACATAATATCCCCCCACTTGAGATGAACAATGGGAATACTGGGGGTCTTCAATGATCTTCAGGAATGTTTTCGATGAAAGCGTGATTTCTAAACCTTTCCACTCGAACCTTGAACTTAGGCAAATGATGACTTCCCAATTACAAATAAAGACTACAAGGTAGGCTAAGGTGTATAGGTATATCGAAACAATATATCGGGTTAAAAAAATGAAAGAAATGGCTCAGAAGGGTGTATCTAGGGGTATCTTGCACTAAAGGTGAGTGCAACAAAAGGGTTTCACATGAGGGTCGAAAAGTCAAGGTGACTAACCGATAGACACACAATGGTAGGCTGTTTGGGTGATAATCCTATAATATTGCCTTCTAAAACTGAAAAGTCCAAATGCATCGAGCTAACTCAACATACCTCGTCTATGGTCTCGAAATGATGCAAAGGCCAAGTTCTAAAGTTTACAAGCTACCGGCACACTCATAATTTGGTGGATTTGGGGTAAAATATTAGAAACGGATAAGGCTAATCTCACCATATAATATCAAGGGTTGTATGTGCTCGGCTAAGGTCTAATCTAGTTAGGTTAAGAAAAACATGTCAAAATTTTAAAAACGACATAATTTTTCAAAATAAACTAGAAAAATAAGGGCGAAATAATGTTCAAGAGATAATTCAAATCCTGTCCCCCCACTTGAATTGTACAAAGTCCCTTTTGTACTAAGCATTTAAATAAAGGTGAAGAGAAAAGTAGAATTAGAGCGAGAACTTCCCTGAAATTTGCTCCATAAAGAAGGAAGGCCCACGAAAAAGAGACGTTCCTTCGTATAAGCATCATGAACAAACTTCAATCCCTGAAATCACACTACTGACAAGCATAATTCTAAAAAAAACAAAATGAAAAATGAAAAACAAACCTAACTCACTTTCGTAGGAATCACGGTTGCATTTAGCGAATGCAACAAGCCTTTTAAACCACTTGGTGTCCCAAGTGGACGAGTGAACTCTCGTGAGAGTTTACAGGGAACACACCCACAAAGTTCATTTAAAATACTAATACAAGGTTATTTTGTTTTAAAATGAAAGAATTAAAGCAGAGGAAGGTTACGTCGTAACTCTTTTGAGGGAGTTACGCCGTAACTTGCAAAACCTGACATAAGCTGCAAAGCGAGTGGTTACGGCGTAACCACTGAGATGGTATTACGCCGTAATTGGTAAAGCGTCATGAACTCTGCTGCTAAAAGGTTGGTTACGGCGTAATCACCAAGATGAGTTACGCTGTAACTCCGTTCAGATCAGCAAACTGCAGCAGTAATTACTTCCTCGTTTACTGCAAAAATAGTTAGAAAACACAAAACCCTACAGAAATGGAAATAAAACAGAAGAAAGGGATAATTCGGGTTGTCTCCCGAAAGAGCACTTTTCTTTATTTACGAGTCTTTAAGTTAGACTCAGAGCCGCTAGGCTTCTATGGGGGCCTTTGGACTTCCCCGACCTCATCAATATCTTTCATCAAGTTATGCCTCATCCATGCGACATTCGTGGCCGTTCGAAGGTATTCATTAGTTTCGATTTTCCCGATTTTACAAAATTTTTCCTCCGGTCCCAAGTGGTAGCGAGTGAATTCGTATTTTTCGACAATAATAGGTGGTGGTCTCTTGTAGGGAATCCCAAGGAGTTTGCACCTCCTTTGCTCGTAAGCTTCGTCTTCGGGATCAGTAAACTCCTCATTACCTTGCAACTCAAGGTAATCTAGGATCCCTTCCATGTCATCATCATCATCAGAATCTGTACCTTTGAACCATTCTTCGTCGAGCAGATTCTCTACTAGTACGCGCTTGCATTCTTCTTTTTCATCTCTAACCAACTCCTTGTCATCTTCAATTGTTATTTCACTCGTGTTGTTGAGACTTTCATTGTTTGAATTTTCTCGATCTATGTACTCTTTCCAAATCTTCTCATTGGTTAACGTGTCAACATCTCCATACTTAATCTTCACCTAACTATCGAATCCTAGGTTGTCCAGCCAAGGAAAACTCGTTCTCTCCTCATCATTGGTTGAGGACCAAAAGAATTCGTCTTTTCCTATTCTCCCAGAGCTGCTTCCCCCGTTACACATATCGTCATAAGGGTTACATGACGCCCACAAAATTTCTCCAGGAGATTTTACTTTTTCGCACCAGTGACTGCGTATTTCCTTGTTGCCAGTTTCACTTAAATGCTCATCCATGCAGTAGATGTCTTTATTGGCCACTTCCTTTTTCTGAATGTGCTCCTCGTAATCAATTTCTAGCTTCTTAAGAAGATTCGGGTTAATCTTGGCATCCCCGAATTGTATTGCGTACCAGTCATCAAATGCCAAATCACCGAACTTTATACAATGTCTTTCTCGCTCATGAGGGCATGTCCATTCTTCCTCTCTTTCACTATCCCCGCCATTGCAATATTCGCGGAAGGGTTGCATGTAGGCCATGCTCGTGTGGACTCCTCGTCAGTTATGATGACTGGAGTGCACCAGTGAGTGATAAGCGGCTCTTCTTCATCTTCTAGGGAGAGTTTCTTGAGTCTTTCATCATCAGTATAAGCAGGCCACATAAATTTGTTATGGTTGATCCTATCCTTATTGCTTCCTCCATCACAAACCTCATTTCTTGGGTCACATGAGGCCCCAAAGATCATACCAATCTCCCTCAGCAACTGGTATCATTTTGCACCAGTGATATTTCTTCTTAGATTTGGGCAAAGGGAACAAGTCAATGTCATGGGACCATTCGTTACCTGATTCGTCCACTTCGAGGAATTTTTCTGCCCACGTATCCCAGTTACGCCGTAACTGAGATTCTTGGTTATGGCGTAATTCGTTAGAGTCGTTTTCCTCAGTATTCTTCATAACCCCGTTATCGCTGTCAAAAACATAGTTACGCCGTAACTCATGAGGCAGGTTACGGCGTAACTCAGATCTGTCGACGAGATCAACCCCTGAATCCGTATCATTGGCCTGAACCTTCGAGTTATCATCAGCAAAAATCATGTTGGGATATGAAAGTACTGGAAAAGTCAAAGAGTCAAAGTACTGCTAAATGATAAAGTCAAAGTACTACATACGAAGTCAAAGTACTGCAAGATCAAAGAACTATTTTATTAGTTTATAGAAAGTCTTGTAATTCTAGAATATTCTATGTTAGATTACTTGACGTACAAGGATACAAATTGTAAACCGACTAGGGTATCCTTGAGCCTATAAAAGGACCCCTAGATTGGCATAAGATGTACGTGATTTTATTAGAGTTTTAGAGAGAAGTTCGACATTATTAGAGTTGTTAAAGATCTGCATAATAAGCAGAGTTAGAGTTATTAATAAAATCGTTTATAGTTAAAGTTATTCTTCTTAGCTTTGTTAAGTAAATTCCGCATACTTAATAAAGTTTGCTCAGTGTTTCTCTGTTAATAACTTAGGATTTATCCGAGGTTATTAAACCTTAACAAGCTATTTAAGTTAGTTTGGTTAGAGTATATCGATCCAATAAGTGGTATCAGAGCTTGTGTGGAAACTCTGACTAAGAAGAAACCCTAAAACCTTCAACAGAACCTAAAGATGTCGACTGATTATGTTCCACCACCTTCCATCACCTCAATGAGGATTCCTGTAATCAAGAAGGGTGAATATGACTTATGGTGTATGAAGATGAGGCAGTACATTGCCATTACAGACCATGCTCTATGGAATGTAATTGTCAATGGTAATGAAGAAGTTCCAAAAACTGTAGATGTTCCTGGACAACCCAAAGCACCTAAGGCAGTCCTACCAGCAGCAACATTAAGGAATCAAGAGAAGGCTCTCAACATTCTCTTGTCTGCCATTCCAGATGGTCATCTTCTCAAGTTTCATGATGCTAAAGATGCTAAGCAGCTCTGGGCTGCTCTCAAGACCAGATTTGGAGGGAATGAAGCTTCTAAGAAGATGCACAGAAATCTGCTGAAACAACAGTTTGAAACTTTCACTGTAGGTGAAAGAGAAAGTCTTGATGCTGCATATGATAGATTTCAAAATCTTCTTAACATGTTGGAATTATACAAAGCTCAAGTTTCAGTTGAAGATGCTAATCTGAAGTTTCTAAGGAATTTGCCATCTACATGGCATGTGATTGCTACTATGATCAGAGGACAACCAGGCTTGGATGTTATGGACTTTGATGATCTCTACAATCATCTTAAGGTGTATGAGCATGAGATGAATGGTCAAACAAGTTCTAAGTCTCACAGTATTGCTTTTCTATCATCTGAAAAGAGGGGCAGTACTTCCACTAACAGTACTGCTTCTCCAACTCAAAGTACTGTGCCTCAAAGTACTGTCTCGTATACTGCTCCCACCTATGCTCAGCAAACCCTACCACCTACTACTATGCACTCAGATGAGGTTGTGTGCTCTTTCTTTGCACAACAAGCTTCTTTACCTGTCGTTTATGAAGAAGATCTCTCCCAGATTGATGAGGATGCTTTAGAAGAGATTGATATCAGGTGGCAAGTTGCTTTGATCACTGCAAGGATCAAGAAGTACATGAAGAAAACAGGAAAGAGCATTGACTTCAAACCTAAACAGGGAATCACTTTTGACAAATCCAAAATTGAATGCTTCAATTGTCAAAAGACTGGACACTTTGAAAGGGAGTGCAGGTTTGCTAAGTATCAAGCAAACAGGATGACTGAGAAACCAAAGCTGGAGCTAAAAGAAATTCCCATTACTGAAACAAAGGCTTTGGTTGCTCAAGAAAATTTGTCAGAAGTTGACTGGAGTGAAGAGTTTGATGATGAACCAGTGACTTATTGTATGGTAGCAGTGGAAGAAGCAGTTAACGATTCGGTAGAAGAATTGGATTGGAGCACTGTTTTTGATGAGGAAGTTGATCATGCTGCTTTGGAATCTGGAGATGGATATGGAGTAGGGCTGTAATCGAACCGGACGAACACGAACGGAGCCGTGTTCATGTTCGTTCATTTAATTTTAACCGGACAAATAAACGAACACGAACACTTAAACGGACAAATTTTCTTGTTCATGTTCGTTTATTAATAAAATGAGTTGTTCATGTTCGTTTATGTTCGTTTATTAAGACATTAAATGAACGCTAAACGATCGAACATAAATGAACATAGAGAAACAAACATAAACTTTATTAAATTATGCACAATATATTGTTTTAAAAATATTGTTTTGTTTAAATAAACCAATCTTAAATCATACAATTAAAAGATATCATATACAAACATAAATAAATAAATGAATATAAACGAACGTTAACGAACACATAATCGGACGTTCACGAACATATATAAACGGATGCGGCTTTTGTTCATGTTCGTTCATTTAACTAAACGAACATAAAATATTGTCCATGTTCGTTCATTTAATAAATAAACGAACATAAACGAACTTTTTACCGAACGGTTCATGAAATGTTCACTGAACGTTCAGTTCATTTACAGCCCTAATATGGAGCATTTGATTGGAGCTTGGAGTGTGAACATGATCCTGTTCTACTTGCAATGGTAGCTACTTCACCAAGTTCATCTCCTATCTCTGAGGTATGCTCAAAGTGTCATGATTTCTATCAAAAATTGCTAAAAAGTTATGTGATTGAAAGAGATAATTGTGTTAAGGCTAGGTCTGAGGTGGCAGGTTATCAAATAACTTTAGAGTCAATGGAAGCTAAAATTATAACACATGAAAATAATGAAATGGCTTGGGCTGAAAAATATGAAAAACAGGATTACCAGTTAAAACTCAGTGAATGGAAACTAAACTGTAAAATTGCTGAAATTGAGAAACTCACTAAGGAGAGAGATGATTTGTTAGCTAAGTTTGCTGCTTGGGGTGAATCTGGTTTGTCACATGTTACTTATGTTCAAAAACAAAGAAGAGCTTACATTAAAACTGGCTTAGGTTTTGGTATGGACTTTGATAACATAGAAAAAAACACATCTAGTGATCAGGATGATTTTGAAGATGTAACCACTAGTGTTGATGAACTCATTAATTATGTAGACACATCTAGTAATGAGGATTCAATTAGTGATTCACCTCCTGAGTATAAGAAAGATAAAGGTTATCATGCTGTTCCACATCCAGTTGGTAGTCATCAACCCATAAGACCTGATGTTTCACGTTTTGGTGTAGACAGTCTAGAGTTTAGGAAGAAGCTTATTGGTCAATCTAGGTCTGAAACCCCAAAAGAATCTATTGAAACAAATTTTCAAAGTCAAGCAGTACCTTCTACTCAAAGTACTGCTCCACAAGCAGTACCTTCAGGAAAACCTTTTCAAAACAGTACTGCTAAACCTTTTTGGGATAATTTTGGTCAAAACAGATTTAATCATTCACATAGAAGGCAAAATAGTTTTGGTCATAGACATAGAAGAAGTCATATTGGGACTATGGGTGAAAAACTGTGTTTTGTGTGTTTTAGTCCTAATCATTTAATCAAGGATTGTGAACATCACTCAGAATATCTTAGGAGATTTCCAAAGAATAGGTCTGCTAACCAGAAACCTAGAGAGCACAAACCAGTCTGGAATAATTCAAATAGAGTTAATTATAACAATTTCTCACCAGACCATAGGTACCCCCACCAGAGAAGACCTTTTTCTATACCACCAGTACCTTCACAAGCAGTACCTTCTCAAAGTACTGCTCAGTCAAACCAAGGTACTGTGAATACCACTTGGCACAGAAATCCTAGGAGATCTCACTACTATCAACCTAGAAGGTACTACAATTCACATAGGGGATCTAGATCACAGGAACCAAGTGTTAAAACTGAATGGGTTAAGAGAGAAAGTACTGCTAAGGGACAAACTGTACTTTCAACAAAAAGTGAATCAGATGTGTTCATTATACAAGAAAAAGAGAATGATTTTGCAAAGGAGAGTTCTGTCGAAAATCCAGAAAGTTTTGAAAATCCACATGCTAAAAATCAAAAGATAATCCTGGATCATGTTTCAAAAAACAGTGGTAACTACATACTCAAAGAATTTGAGTTTGTAACTCCACAAGGGGAACACAAGTCAGTAATGGCTTGGGTTCCTAAAAGAGACTAACTTTCTAAATCTTTGTGCAGGGCAACCCAGAAGAGGAGCTTAAAGATCATCTTATTGTGGATAGTGGTTGCTCTGGAAGTATGACAGGAGACAAGGAGATTCTGTCTGACTTTAGATCTATTAGTGGAGGAAGAGTTGCTTTTGGGAATGATCCCAATGGAGGAAGGATTACAGGGAAAGGAACTATCAAAGCAGGGCGAATAGACTTTGAGAATGTTAGATATGTGAAGGAGCTGAATTTCAACTTATTGTCAGTTTCTCAAATCTGTGACAAAAAGCATCCTGTGTTATTCACTGACACAGAATGTCTCATCCTTTCTTCTGAATTCGAGCCTGTTGATGATAACTTGGTAGTACTCAGAGTACCAAGAACCAATGATGTGTATAGTCAAGACATGAAGAGTCTTAACTCTTATGGACAAGCCACCTGTTTAGTGGCAAAAGCAACAACTGAAGAAGCACATCAGTGGCATAGAAGATTGGGCCATGTAAATTTCAAGAATATCAACAAACTGGTCAAAGGCAATTTAGTTAGAGGTTTACCTTCAAAGACTTACAAGAATGAACACTCCTGTTTGGCGTGTAAGAAGGGAAAACAACACAAAGCTTCATGCAAGAAGCTTGAGGAGAGGAAAATTAGAGAACCTTTGGAGCTGTTACATATGGATTTGTTTGGACCTGTTTCTGTAGCAAGTTTAAACAAGAAAAAGTACTGCTTAGTTGTTACAGATGATTGCAGTAGATTCAGTTGGGTATTTTTCTTGGGATTTAAAGATGATACTTTTGATGCTATTCAGACATTAATAATAGCACTGGAAAACCAACTGAGACTCAAGGTCAGAGGTATTAGATGTGATAATGGGACTGAATTCAAGAACAAGCTTATGGATGAATTTTGTGCTAACAAAGGAATCAAGAGGGAGTTCAGTATTGCAAGAACACCACAGCAGAGTGGTGTTGCAGAGAGGAAGAATAGGACTTTGATTGAAGCAGCTAGAACTATGCTTGCAGATTCACAACTACCTATTCAATTCTGGGTTGAAGCTGTAAGTAATGCTTGCTATGTACTCAACAGAGTATCAGTCACAAAACCATAGATGAAGACACCTTATGAGTTGCCGATGGGCAATAAACCCAACATTCGTTTTATGAAGCCTTTTGGGTGCCCTCTCACTATTTTAAATGCAATTGATAATTTGGGAAAGTTTGATGGCAAGTCAGAAGAAGGATATTTATTGGGTTATTGTACCAACAGTAAGGGATTTAGAGTGTACAACAGAGTCACTAAGAAGATTCAAGATTGTCTTCATGTTGAGTTTTTAGAAGATCAAGATAATCAGAAGGGTAAAGGTCCTGATTGGATGTTTGATCTTGAGGTTTTAACTCCTTCTATGAACTATGTACCTGTTAGAGCAGAAAATCAACCTGTACATGATGTAGAAGACTTACAATATGTTATTCATGGAGTTCATATTAGACCTGATGCTGTTCCTGATACTACAAAGCAAAGTACTGAAGTTCCAAAGCAAAGTACTGATGCACCAAAGAAAAGCACTGATGAACCAAAATCCTCATTATCTGCTGAGGATCAATCTATTCAGGAAGAACTTAATCAGATGCTTCTTCAAGATGTGTTAGCACATTCTTACACTGATGATCAAAGAAGAGCTTATGAAGCAGCAAAGAACAAGACTAATTCTGCAGAATACTCTTACAGTACTTTGAACAGTACTTTCGATCAAAGTACTGCTGCACAAGTTGACAGTACTTTAGATGATTTGGATGATCCTACCATGCCTGGATTAGAGGAAACTGATGATGAGTTTGCAGATGAAGGTATTTTCTCAGATTTCAATGAAGGTGCTGATTATACTAACTTGGATGATGCATATGGAGTTCCACAGTCTCCAATCTTAAGGATTCATAAGAATCATCCTACTGATCAAATCATTGGTCCTTCTACTTCTGGAGTGATGACAAGACACAAGGCTAAGAGTTTTACTAAACCTCATAATGCTTTACTTAGCTTTGTCTACAAACAGAACAGGCTGAATCATAAGGACCATCAAATATGTCTGTTTACTTGCTTTATTTCTCAAGAGGAACCCAAGAATATTGCTCAAGCATTGACAAAAGAAAGTTGGGTTGAAGCTATGCAAGAAGAACTGCTACAATTCAAACTTCAAGAAGTTTGGGTATTATGTGATCTTCCAGATGGGAAGAGAGTTATTGGAACCAGATGGGTTTTCAGAGTCAAGAGAGATGAAAGAGGTAATGTCATCAAGAACAAGGCAAGGTTAGTTGCTCAAGGCTACAGACAAGAAGAAGGAGTAGATTATGATGAAGTATTTGCTCCTGTATCAAGGATTGAAGCTATTAGAATATTTCTTGCTTTTGCTTCATATATGGGATTTCAGGTTTACCAGATGGATGTCAAGAGTGCCTTTCTCTATGGCACTATAACATAAGAAGTTTATGTTAAACAACCTCCTGGTTTTGAAGATCCTAAACATCCTAAAAAAGTCTACAAGGTGGTTAAGGCTCTTTATGGCCTTCATCAGGCACCTAAAGTTTGGTATGAGAGGCTCTCTACATTCTTATTGCAACATGGTTACAGGAGGGGAGCTATTGACAATACTTTGTTTATCAAAAGAGACAAGAAGGATATCATGTTAGTTCAAGTATATGTTGATGATATCATCTTTGGAGCTACCAAACAGTCTATGGTTAAGGAGTTTGAGCAGCTGATGCAGAAAGAATTTCAGATGAGTTCAATGGGTAAGTTAAATTTCTTTTTGGGACTTCAAGTTAAGCAGTCAAAGGAGGGAATTTTCATAAGTCAAGACAAGTATGTATCTGACATACTTAAAAAGTTCAATTTTGATGATATGAAGTCTGTTACTACACCTATTAAATCAATTAACTCATTGGGCAAGGATGAAGATGGACACCCAGTTGAAGTCAAGTTATATAGATCAATGATTGGCTGTCTTATGTATCTTACTGCATCTAGGCCTGATATCATGTTTGCAGTTTGTTTATGTGCAAGATATCAAGTCTCACCAAAGATTTCTCATATGAATGCAGTGAAGAGAAATTTCTGTTATTTGAAACAACAACCTAAGTTAGGGTTGTGGTATCCCAGGGATTCACCTTTTCACTTGGAGGCTTTTTCATATAGTGATTATGCAGGTGATAATTATGACAGAAGATCAACAACAGGTGGATGCCAATATCTTGGAAGAAGATTAGTTTCATGGCAGTGTAAAAAGCAAACAATTGCAGCAACATCATCTACTGAAGCTGAATATGTAGCTGCTGCAAGTTGTTGTGGACAAGTTCTGTGGATGCAGAATCAACTCTTGGATTATGGGTTCAATTTTAAGAATACTCCTATCAATATTGATAATGAGAGTACTATCTGTATTGTGAAGAATCCAGTCTATCATTCCAAGACCAGGCACATTCAGATTAGGCATCACTTTATCAGAGATTGCTATGAGCACAGGCTCATTAATGTGGTCAAGGTTCACACGGATGATAATGTAGCTGACTTACTCACCAAAGGCTTTGATGTTTCAAGATTTAATCACTTGGTGGTAAGCATTGGCATGATTAACTACTGAGCTACATTTAAGGGGAGGACTATTTAGTATTAGTATAGTCCTGTGTATTGTTTGAGGGGAGGATATTGTTGTATACTTAGTTTGTACAGAGGAATTTGGAAAAGTACTGTTTTTTATGAAAGTACTGCTTGGGAAAGTACTGCACACGTGGAAAGTACTGTTTGTCTTATTAACGTACTATTCCAACGGTAATATTAAGGGGTAATTCTACTAACGGTAACTTTGTTATTATGGGCTGTGATTTTTCAAATCTCACCTATAAATAACTACTTTCTGATTTTCCCTCTCATCTTGATATTATCATATCTTTTCCATCTTTCTCTCACCATCTCTTTATTATTCGATTATATCTTTAAATTCTGTTTACGTAATCAACCACGGCGAATCGTCCTACTGTTTCAAAGCACAACACGGTAGCGAATTTAGATAAGACTGAATCTAATGAGGCTTTTCATGATATTATTGATTATCTCACTGGGTCGCCAATCAGTTATGCTCTTTTAGTTGAGCCGGATATTATTGAACCTTGGATTCAAGAATTTTGGGCTACTGCCAGGGATAATATGGAGAATGATGAATTTTATATTAGGGCTACAGTTGTTGGCAGAACTGTGAAGATTACTGAAGCATCTATTCGACAAGACTTATTGTTTAATGATGAAGAAGGGGCTATTCGTTTTGCTAAGGAGTTGATTTGGGAAACTTTTGGGCACATTGGTTATGAAGGGTCTTTAACAGAACAAACATTCAGGAAACAACTATTTTGTCCTCAATGGAAGTTTTTAGTACATGTGTTGCTTCATTGTATTAGTGCTAAAAGTACTTCATGGGAGCAATTTGGATTAAACATAGCTTCTGCTATGGTGGGATTAGCTACAGATCGTGTTTTCAATTTTTCAAGGCTTATTCTAGATGGCATGTTTTCTCACATCACTCATGGTTCAAAATGGTTAATGTATCCCAGGTTTGTACAAGTTTTCTTGAACAAACAACTTGCTGATGTACCAAAGCCTACAGATTTACTTCCTGTTATTGTACAACAAGCAAAGATTTTTACCTTTATGGCGCGAAGAAGTGATTTATTTAGAGGTCCGAATACACCTTTAACTACTTCTATGATGGAAGTTGTTCACGCTGTTAGAGCTGATGCTGAAGATGATGAAGAAAGTGAAGGTACTGCTCCTGCAAGTACTGCATCTGCAAGTACTGCTTCTCAAAGTGTTGCATCTCCATCAGGTGCTGCATCTCAAGAGGGTACTGTATCTCAAAGTACTGCTTCCCCAAGTATTGAAGTTCAAGAAGATGTTGCAGGTTCACCTTCTCCACAACATTCTGTTCCTGATTCTCATCCTGAGGAACATTCACCAGTTCAAGAAGATGCTTCACATACTATCCCTCGTGAAGGTTTAACATTGGATAATTATGTTTTAACATGGGAGTTGGTCAAGTTGAAAAAGACTACTGAGGCTCAAGCAAAACAGATTAAGAGGTTGCTGCTCAGGTATAAGAGGTTAAAGAATTTTGTTACGCCTTTTATCAAACGTTATCGCTTATGGGTTAAGGAAGAACACAAGCGAAGAAGGCAATTTAAGAAGAAAAACAAAGGCAAAAAGGTTCCTAAACCATCTTCTGACCAATTGGGGAGGAATTTAGAAGAAAAGAATTTGAAAGAAGATGTGGTTAAGGAAAAAGAACCTCAAGGTACTGAAGAGCATGTTTTTATTGAAAGTACTGAAGAAGAAAGGTCTGAAGTCCAAGGTACTGAACAACAAAGTTCTGCTTTCACTGGAACTCACAAACAAGAATTGGTTACACCAAGGGTATTAGACTTTGAAGAGGAAGCTGGTCCTTCAACTATTCCACATGAAGAACAAGCTGGTCCCTCAACAACTGCTATACCAGAAGAAGCTGATACACCTCAAAGAATACATACTGCTAGTGATGATGAATTTATTGCAACTATTTTGCATGATTTATCAAAGCCAAGGGCTGTTACTATTCCAGGAGTGCAAGAAGAGGAACAATCAAGAGTTTCTCAACCTGCCATTGATCCTAAGGATAAAGGAAAAGGTGTTTTGGTAGAAGTAAAGAAGAAGAAACCAACTTTAGCACAATTAAGAGCTGCTCAAGATGCTTTGAATGAACAAGCAGCTAGAAAGATTCAAGAAGAATTAGATGCTAAGGATAGAGAAGACAAGGAAGCTGAAGAAGCTCAGAATAGAAAAGCAGCTAAGAAGTTGCATGAGGAATTGAATATTGAAGCTAGTGAACAATTAGAGTCACCTGTTCCTGTATCTTTTATGCCTAGAAAACCAAATCTTGCTAAAGAAAGGAATGCAATGATGGCGTATTTGAAAAGCAGATGATATAAAGGATTGCAGAAGTTGAAGTATGTTAATATGAAAAGATTATATGATGCTGAGACAGAAGCTTATAAGAAGGATGTTGCAAGTATCAAAGATTATAAAGATGAAGTTACTTGGACTGAAGCAGAAAGAAAGAAAAGTTTGAAAATAAAAAGGAAAACTGAAGTTGAAGATAAACAGTTTTCAAAGAAAGAAAAAGTTGAGTTAAGATCTGAAACTAAGGATGAATTAAGAAATTATCTCAGAATAGTAGATTTTGAATATTCCAAAGAAGATGATGACATGAAGATGAACAGATCTCAGATTACTACTTTTGAAGTTGCAGAATGTGCTCGGCTAAGGTCTAATCTCACCATATAATATCAAGGGTTGTATGTGCTCGGCTAAGGTCTAATCTAGTTAGGTTAAGAAAAATATGTCAAAATTTTAAAAATGACATAATTTTTCAAAATAAACTAGAAAAATGAGGGCGAAATAATGTTCAAGAGATAATTCTACTTCCGTCCCCCCACTTGAATTGTACAAAGTCCCTTTTGTACTAAGCATTTAAATAAAGGTGAAGAGAAAAGTAGAATTAGAGCGAGAACTTCCCTGAAATTTGCTCCATAAAGAAGGAAGGCCCACGAAAAAGAGACGTTCCTTCGTATAAGCATCATGAACAAACTTCAATCCCTGAAATCACACTACCGACAAGCATAATTCTAAAAAAAACAAAATGAAAAATGAAAAACAAACCTAACTCACTTTCGTAGGAATCACGGTTGCATTTAGCGAACGCAACAAGCCTTTTAAACCACTTGGTGTCCCAAGTGGACGAGTGAAGTCTCTTGAGGGTTTACAGGGAACACACCCACAAAGTTCATTTAAAATACTAATACAAGGTTATTTTGTTTTAAAATGAAAGAATTAAAGCAGAGGAAGGTTACGTCGTAACTCTTTTGAGGGAGTTACGCCGTAACTTGCAAAACCTGACATAAGCTGCAAAGCGAGTGGTTACGGCGTAACCACTGAGATGGTATTACGCCGTAATTGGTAACGCGTCATGAACTCTACTGCTAAAAGGTTGGTTACGGCGTAATCACCAAGATGAGTTACGCTGTAACTCCGTTCAGATCAGCAAACCCCAACAGTAATTACTTCCTCGTTTCCTGCAAAAATAGTTAGAAAACACAAAACCCTACAGAAATGGAAATAAAACAGAAGAAAGGGATAATTCGGGCTGTCTCCCGAAAGAGCACTTTTCTTTATTTACGAGTCTTTAAGTTAGACTCAGAGCCGCTAGGCTTCTATGGGGGCCTTTGGACTTCCCCGACCTCATCAATATCTTTCATCAAGTTATGCCTCATCCATGCGACATTCGTGGCCGTTCGGAGGTATTCATTAGTTTCGATTTTCCGGATTTTACAAATTTTTTCCTCCGGTCCCAAGTGGTAGCGAGTGAATTAGTATTTTTCGACAATAATAGGTGGTGGTCTCTTGTAGGGAATCCCAAGGAGTTTGCACCTCCTTTGCTCGTAAGCTTCGTCGCCGGGATCAATAAACTCCTCATTACCTTGCAACTCAAGGTAATCTAGGATCCCTTCCATGTCATCATCATCATTAGAATCTGTACCTTTGAACCATTCTTCGTCGAGCAGATTCTCTACTAGTACGCGCTTGCATTCTTCTTTTTCATCTCTAACCAACTCCTTGTCATCTTCAATTGTTATTTCACTCATGTTGTTGAGACTTTCATTGTTTGAATTTTCTCGATCTATGTACTCTTTCCAAATCTTCTCATTGGTTAACGTGTCAACATCTCCATACTTAATCTTCACCCAACTATCGAATCCTAGGTTGTCCAGCCAAGGAAAACTCGTTCTCTCCTCATCATTGGTTGAGGACCAAAAGAATTCGTATTTTCCTATTCTCCCAGAGCTGCTTCCCCCGTTACACATATCGTCATAAGGGTTACATGACGCCCACAAAATTTCTCCAGGAGATTTTACTTTTTCGCACCAGTGACTGCGTATTTCCTTGTTGTCAGTTTCACTTAAATGCTCATCCATGCAGTATATGTCTTTATTGGCCACTTCCTTTTTCTGAATGTGCTCCTCGTAATCAATTTCTAGCTTCTTAAGAAGATTCGGGTTAATCTTGGCATCCCCGAATTGTATTGCGTACCAGTCATCAAATGCCAAATCACCGAACTTTATACAATGTCTTTCTCGCTCATGAGGGCATGTCCATTCTTCCTCTCTTTCACTATCCCCGCCATTGCAATATTCGCGGAAGGGGTTGCATGTAGGCCATGCTCGTGTGGACTCCTCGTCAGTTATGATGACTGGAGTGCACCAGTGAGTGATAAGCGGCTCTTCTTCATCTTCTAGGGAGAGTTTCTTGAGTCTTTCATCATCAGTATAAGCAGGCCACATAAATTTGTTATGGTTGATCCTATCCTTTATGCTTCCTCCATCACAAACCTCATTTCTTGGGTCACATGAGGCCCCAAAGATCATACCAATCTCCCTCAGCAACTGGTATCATTTTGCACCAGTGATATTTCTTCTTAGATTTGGGCAGAGGGAACAAGTCAATGTCGTGGGACCATTCGTTACCTGATTCGTCCACTTCGAGGAATTTTTCTGCCCACGTATCCCAGTTACGTTGTAACTGAGATTCTTGGTTATGGCGTAATTCGTTAGAGTCGTTTTCCTCAGTATTTTTCATAACCCCGTTATCGCTGTCAAAAACATAGTTACGCCGTAACTCATGAGGCAGGTTACAGCGTAACTCAGATCTGTCGACGAGATCAACCCCTGAATCCGTATCATTGGCCTGAACCTTCGAGTTATCATCAGCAAAAATCATGTTGGGATATGAAAGTACTGGAAAATTCAAAGAGTCAAAGTACTGCTAAATGATAAAGTCAAAGTACTGCATACGAAGTCAAAGTACTGCAAGATCAAAGAACTGTTTTATTAGTTTATAGAAAGTCTTGTAATTCTAGAATATTCTATGTTAGATTACTTGACGTACAAGGATACAAATTGTAAACCGACTAGGGTATCCTTGAGCCTATAAAAGGACCCCTAGATTGGCATAAGATGTACGTGATTTTATTAGAGTTTTAGAGAGAAGTTCGATATTATTAGAGTTGTTAAAGATCTGCATAATAAGCAGAGTTAGAGTTATTAATAAAATCGTTTATAGTTAAAGTTATTCTTCTTAGCTTTCTTAAGTAAATTCCGCATACTTAATAAAGTTTGCTCAGTGTTTCTCTGTTAATAACTTAGGATTTATCCGAGGTTATTAAACCTTAACAAGCTATTTAAGTTAGTTTGGTTAGAGTATATTGATCCAATAAATCACTTTACATTCCATAGCTGGTTTAGATCCTTCAGGTTTATTGTTATTCATCCTTACTTTTTCACTGAGCTTTTCCACCATGGATTCTAGGTTTTTCAGGGTTGTGTCGTGCTTGGAAAGGTTCCTGTCAGTGTTTTCCTGGAATTCTTTTAACCATTCATCTTGCTCCTTTTGTCTTTGGACTGAACTTTCCAGGAACTTGTTGATTGTATCTTCAAGACTAGGTTTTCTTTCTCCATAAGGCCCACGGTTGTAATTTCTACGATATCCGTTATTATTTCGATTATCTCTGTAAAACGGTCGATTTTCTCCATACTTAGCTTCTTCAATATTTCCTTCGTCGATATGAGGACAATTTTTCGTTAGATGTCCTCCTCCACAGCTTTCACAACCCACTTGGATGGCATGAACGGTTTCTCTGACCTTCAGCATATCTCGACTAAGATTTTCAATTTTACTGGCGATTGCTGCAATTCCGTCAAAACTTCCGCTTTGGTTTCTTTTACTTCCTCCGTCGTGCCATTTTTGAGAGTGATCCGCCATTTTTTGAATGGCTTCAAATGCAAGAGTAGGAGTCATGTTCGGGATAGGTCCTTGATAGTCCATCATTTTCCTTGTAGTTACGTTAATTCCTTTGTAGAAAATATTGACCTTCTGCTGGTTGTTCAGATCATGTGTAGGACACTTGTAAAGGAGATCATTGTATCTATCCCAGGCTTGATACAACGTTTCGTCGTCTTCTTGTTTGAAATTATGGATCTCCAAAAGCTGGTTAGAAATCTTCGACGGCGGACAATATCTTTGAATAAAGTGTTTCTTAAGTAGCGCCCAAGTATTAATTGCCCCGACGGGCAATCTTTCAATCCATCTTCTGGCAGCTCCAGTAAGAGTCATATGGAATACCTTTAGCATAACAACATCATGAGACACGCCCGGAATGTTAAAAAGGCTAGCAATGTATAGGACATTTTCAACGTGCTCATATGCATCTTCGTCCCTGTTTCCTGAAAAAGGGTTAGCACGAAGCTCCCTCATAAATTGGTCTTTGATTTCGAAACGGACATTCGCTCCAATTGCCGGTCTTACAAGACCCGGCCCTTGTTCCGCTCTTGTCAACGCCAAATATTCCTCAAGAGTGAGGTCATCGATGTTAACAACTTCCATGGTACCTGAAAACTTGAAATATGATCGTGAGAAAAGTTTAAAACAAAATGAAAGACTTAATATTAATCCTAAAATAACTCCCCGGCAGCGGCGCCAAAAACTTGATGCAGGTTTTACTGACCAGGTCTTAATATTTATAATGTCTCGTTATACCTATGGTCTACCCTAGTGCACTAACGGGCAGTGTACCCGGTCGTGTGTAGTGTAGTAATCGGTAAATCCGAGGTCGTCCCAAGAGCTATGTGTGTTGGATTATTACTAAGTCTAGGTGTCACAGATTAATAATGGTTTCGTTAGGGATTTAATTAATTAAACTACTAAAGCAGAATAAAATAAAGCAGATAAATGGTAAAGGGAAATCAATAGAGGAGAGTGGTGCTAACCTAGTTAATCTTCCTAGCTAGTTATGTCTATGTCTACTTACTTCCAATTACTTCAGGTGGGTTCAAAGTCGAGAGGACAACATTTGGTCAATTCGCCCTAACCTATCAGCAAAGATGCTACCACAGGAGAAGTCAAGTGTCCCCTCATAAGTCCTGTTGTTCCTGGTCCCCTAAGCCAAGTCATTAAGTACCTCTAAATGCTAGATTTATAATAGTGAATGCCCGGCCGTTAGGAACTTAGACACGCACCCCCTAATTCTTAAGTTCATCCAAACGATAGGTGACCAATTGGTCAAATTGCACAAGTAGAAAGGGTCGCCAGTTGGTCATATCTTACCCTTTCCGTCTCAGTCCGCTCACCTAGGGTCAGTTGGTCATATCTCCTAGGCAATTGGCCTCTACCGCCATTCAAAACTACCGAACCAAGGGTGGCTACCAATAAACTATGCATGCATACACTTAAAAATAATTGTACAGAAGTAAAGTAAACGCAAACAAAACAATTAAGGAATCATAACTAGGCCAGCACCAAAAGGTGCTTAGCCGCTCATATTAATCATGCAAACCAATTCAATATTCAAAGGTACGAAAATACATGAATTGAAAGTAAAAGAAATATAAAACGCTAATGCTTATCGTAGGGGAGTGATTTCTACCTTGGAGACAGCTCCGTATGCTCCTCTAGACATGCCTTGAGCTTTTTCCCACGTTCTTTGAGTGTTGTGTGTGGAATGGGATGATTAGAAATGCTGGAATTCATGGGGTATTTATACGCCAGATATGGGTTACGGCGTAACCAATATAGGAGTTACGCCATAACCTTCTATTTCCTCGTATTTTGCACTAGATCTGCTAGTTACGGCGTAACCTAAAGAGTGGTTACGCCGTAGTCTTCAATAAACTTAGTTACATCGTAATAGATGCAGTAGTTACGGCGTAAGTATCAGCAACGTGGAACCTCATTTGACCTAATATAGTTACGTCGTAACCTTTGGGAAGAGTTACGCCATAACCTTTTGATAAGTTGGTATTCTGAGTCATGCAATAGTTACGGCGTAATGTGAGAGACGAGTTACGCCGTAACTTCATCAAAGTAGCATACTGTGATAAATCTTTAGATATTTCTCCAGTTCCGCGTCTCTTAAGCTCCAATGCTCGTAATTTACCTGAAAGTGGAAAACAATGGAAAACAAGCGTAAATCCATATAAATGATATAAATTACAAGCATTATCAGGGGAAATTGACACTTAATATTCAGGATTATTTGATGTTATCAGATATAAATCATTAATGGATTTAAACATGCAAACATCGAATATATAATTGATTGACAATGGACAATTTCGAATGATATAAATTATTAATGGATTTAAACATGCAAACATCGAATACAACTTATTATGAATGAAAACTGTTAATACAAATAAGCCGTAAAAACGTTTATTTATATTTTACGATCTTCTAATGTTTTGTCGATAACAAACGTAAAATCATTTCAATGAAACAAATAAAATACGTAAATGGTTTGAACTAATAGTTTCTAACATATTCACATTTTCACATAAAACACTAAAACAAGTATAAGTGATTTTATGATTTAATATTACATATGTACAACAACTAGTGTTTACATATTTGGGTAAAATATACACATAACTAGTATGTAGTATATTGGGTAATATAAATGGGTAGAAACTTAAGTATCATAACCCATTGGGAAAATACATTGAATGTAGTTGGGTACAACCCAAAGCCCATGACCCATGGAGCTTGACCCATAACCCATTGCATGACATCATGCTTATATCATATATGGATAATATCCATAACCAATGGTATTGAGTATTGACCCATACCCAATGTCTAGATACATTGAACCCTTGGTGAGCACTCAAGAGAATGTCTAGATACATTGAACCCTTGGTGAACACTCAAGAGATACATTTTATCTAGCTAAATGGATCAACCCATGACCCATGACCCATAACCAAAAATACCCATGGGCAAAGAGGAGCGTTCCACGGATCCTTGGCTTTGTGCTAGCCGGATCCCTTGTGGGAGGGATCCGCGAGATCCGGGGAACAGCAGAGAATTTCCTCTATAAATAGAGAGCCATTTCTTCCTTTCTACTCACCACTTTACATACATACTTCCCCAAGTATTATAACCCTCTAACCTCAGATCCAAGTGATCTATGTAGTTTGTCTTTTGTTTTTGTGTGATCTTCTAGGTTCCTCTTAAAGGCAAGATCACCACCTCTTGAAGACGAGCAAGCTCAAGTCCATGAGTTGCCATGCTTCGTCATCATCAAGATAACTAAGGTTCTCTTGTTGATAGTTCTTACTTTCTCCATAGATGTTGGGTTGAAGGCATTAGTGAAGAATGCCGAAAGTGTCAAGATGAAAGCATTAGTGAAGAATGCTAAAGGTGTCAAGATGAAGGCATTAGTGAAGGGTGCCAAGCATTATGTCTAAGGCATTAGTGAAGGATGCCGAAGAATCAAATCAAGTCGCATTTGGGAAGAATGCCTAGGTCGTATAATTGATGAGGTGCATCATTATACATATAAGTATTTGTTTATTTCCAAGGATGGTGATATCCTTGATGGTATTGTAACAAGGAGTGGATCTCCTTGATATTAGGTGTTGTGTTGTGAAGGGTAGTAGTTCCTCCATAGTAATGGAACTAGGTGCTTAGACTAGTACCTAATAAAGGGTAGGCGACGTTGTGATAGGATTAGTTCTCCTTGGTATAAAAGAACTCGGTGGTTAGCCTAGCACCTTATAAAGGGTAGGCGACGTTGTGTTAGGTGTGGTTCGCCTTGGTGTGAAGGAACTCGGTATTTAGCTTTGTACCGGAAAAAGGTTAAGCGACGTTGTGAAGGCTTCTCCGCCATAAGGAGTTGGTGTAGTGTTTACGAACTCTCGAGTAGGTGACTCGGGGAGTGGAGTAGGGCAAGGAAGGTGTCCTTGTAGCCGAACCACTATAAATACTTGTATCGTGGTGATGTGCTTCTTACTCTTTATCTTTCATTACACGTTTATATATCTATCTATCAACGTCCAACATAAACAACTAAATAGATTGACATAAGTCGATCTAAATATTTAAAAGGAAGTTTTAAATTGGTAAAACTATTCAACCCCCCCTTCTAGTTTTCCACAAAAACAAACATATCTCATACTTTTATTCATTAAAATATAATAACCGTTTAACATTCCATATCCAAATACTAAACAAAGATTTACATAAAACTATTAGCTAAACGAAGTCCTAAGCTCTCAGCATGTTGAGTAAGCTTTCCCTCAGGTAAAGCCTTCGTAAAAGGATCAGCTAAATTGTCATATGTGTGAAATTTGAGTAGGTTCATTTCACCAATTTTTATTTGTTCTCGAACATAGTTATATCATCTAGGATAGTGTCTGGCACCTTTCATAACACTAGGTTCATTGGCGATAATGATTGCTCAAGAATTGTCGCACTACATCTCCATGGATTGTTTGCTTGTGGGAACAAAGCCCAACCCGAACATAAATTTCCTAACCCAGACAGCTTCCATCGCAAATTCTGAAGCAACTGTGTACTGAGCTTCTGTCGCAGACATTGCAAGAATGGTCTACTTGGTACTCTTCCATTCTACTGCGCCTCCATTAATAACAAAGACGTATCCTATCTGACACTTTGTATCGTCTTTATCAGTTTGATATCCAGCGTTGTAGTAACCTTTAACTTTGAGCTCTGCTTCAGGATTTCCACCATAAACAATGAACATATCTCTAGTAGCTCTAAGATACTTGAGAATATTTTTTACAGCAGTCCAGTGACTTTCACCAGGATTCTGTTGAAATTGACTTGTTATGTTTTGGGCAAATGCCACATCAGGTCTAGTGCATCTTACCGCATATATAATTGATCCTACAACCGAAGCATAAGGAACATTATGCATACGCTCTACCTCAGCAGGTGTAAAAGCACCTTGTATACTACTTAAGCATAGTCTTTCTTGCATTGGGATAAACCCTTTCTTAGAATTTTCCATCCTAAATCTCTTTACGAGTTTATCAATGTAAGAACTTTGACTTATTTCAATCAACCGCCTTGATTTATCTCTGTAGATCTTGATTCCAAGGATATAAGCTTCCTCTCCCATATCTTACATAACAACGCACTTTCCAGGATAGGATTTCACTCCTTGCAAACTTGGAATATGATTTCCCATAATCAATATGTCATCAACATATAAGATAAGGAAAACAACGTTTCTCCCATCAGCTTTTTGGTATACACATGGCTCATCAAGATTTTGTGAAAAACCAAATTTCTTGATTTCTTCATTAAATCTTCTATTCCATTATCTTGATGCTTGCTTTAATCCATAAATGGATCTTTGAAGCTTGCATACACGCTTTGGATATTTTGGATTGACAAATCCTTCAGGTTGTGCCATAAAGATATCTTCTTCAAGGCGAACATTCAAGAAGGCAGTTTTGACATCCATTTGCTAAATCTCATAGTCATAGTACGCCGCTATGGCTATAAGAATCCTAATAGCTCTAATGTCTGATACAGAAGAAAAGGTTTCCTCATAGTCAACCCCAAAGGTTTGAGTATAGCCCTTTGCTACAAGACGAGCTTTATAGGTATGTACCTTGCCATCCATGTCAGTCTTTTTATTGAAAAGCCACTTGTTACCAATGACTTTAGCATTAGGAGGAAGGTCTGCTTCAACCCAGAAGTCATTATATGCATGGATTACATCTCCGAGTTCATAGCTACTTGCCATTTATGCTTCTCAGGATCAACCATGGCAACCTTATAACTAGCGGGTTCATTAAGATCCCCTAAGCTATGCTCCTTAACTTATACATTTAGACATAATCATTCAGGAGGGCGAATAGTCCTTTCAAACCTACGAACGGGAGTTACTTCAGGTGCAGGTGCGAGACTTTCTGGTTCCACTTGAGGTAAGCTAGTATTTTCAGAAGGTGATGTATCTTCTTGATAATCTTCAAGTTCTACAATCCTCCCACTAGATTCTTGAGCTATGATATTCCTTTTAAAGAAATTTGCATATCTCGCAACTACAATTTTGTTTTCTGGTGGAAAGTAGAAGTAGTAACCCATAGTCCCCTTTGGGTATCCTACAAAGACACACTTAACAGATCTCTGCTGGAGTTTGTCAAGCATGTCTCACTTCACAAATGCCTCACATCCCCAGACCTTTAAGTAAGATAGATTTGGGACTTTCCCATGCCATAGTTCATATGGAGTCTTATCAACCTTCTTAGAGGCAGAGTTGTAAGATTAAACATAGATCAAACCATGTCTAACAAGGTAAGATTTCTCCTGTTATGGAGGAGTGAGCTGTTGGAAAATTCCACACTCCTTAAGATAATCTTTAAACTCCTGGCTTATGTACTCACCACCTCTATCTGATCAAAGAGCTTTAATCTTCATTCCGAGTTGTAATTCTACTTCATTTCGAGCTTTAATCTTCATTTAAGTAAATAAACATACCCATAACGGTTGAAATCACCTGTAAAAGTTATGAAGTAGCTAGCACTTTGTATTGACACATGTTTAAGTGGAGCACATACATCAGTATGGATTAATCCATGTAGATCAGAAGCCCTTTTTGTTTTATGCGCAAATGGTTTTCCTTGCCATCTTCCCAGATACACAAGATTCGCATTTATCAAATGATTCATCATTGATAGATTGCAAAAGCCCATTATGTTGCAGCTTTTCCATGTGTTTCTTAACTATATGAGCAAGGCGACAATGCCAAAGATAGGTAGAGTCCAAATTCTTGGATCTCTTATTACTAATAGCAAACATAGAATTAACATTTGGTTCAACATCACTCATATCAATTTCATAAACACCGTTACGAGGAATATCATTAAAATAAATAAAAAACATTATTTAAAGAAATGAAATTCCATTACTAGAAATTGAATGAACATAACCGATATTAACTGATAACATCAAATTAGCCTGATCTTTTATATATCAAATTCCCGTGTTTATGGCCTCATTTGCATTAATATGGTACTTAATTCTTTTATATTCATTCATATTTGCATTTCAGGATAAATGAGGCGTTGGAGCGGAAAAGAAATGATATAAGGCCAAGTATATGTTCTGAAGATTGATTTATGAGGGCCTTTGGATTTTTTGTGAAGATTACGCCATAACTAGCTAATAAGGTTACATCGTAAATATGAGCTTTGAAGGATACGTCGTAACCAATTCTTATGGTTACGTCGTAATTATTATCTTGAAGGTTACGGCGTAACATGGCAATTTAGTTACGCCGTAGAGATTATTTCGGAGGGATAAGTATGAGATGAAGAAGGATTACGGTGTAACTCGGATAATTAGTTACGCCGTAATTAATTACTTGGGCGCAAAGTTTCGAGGTCCAGGGATTAGAAGCGGCAAGTTAATATTTATTCACTTCGAGGACCAAGTATAAATATATCAAGAACGACGAGGGGCTGAAACCGTAAGTATTATTAAGGCTTTTGGACTTAAGTTGAATCAACGCGCTACTTCAGGGGCCAAAAGTAACATCAAGAGTAAATAAGTTTCAAGATCTTAGGATGACATGAAAAGTTTGAAATTCAACATTTAAGGAGTAATTCATTTTATAGTTATGGCGTAACTTAGTTACGACGTAACTAAATATATTAGTTACGGCCTAACTTTAGTTACGACGTAATTAATTTATTTTATTACGCCGTAACCATGTCGGGGCCTATAAATACAGCCCTAAATCTGCATTTTTAAGCATCTCTCTTCACCCCTCTCCTAGGGGTCGATTAGGGCACCACTCCAGGACATTTCCAACAGTCCGAAGCCAGTTTTGAAGGAAGAATTCACTCGCAATCATCATCGTTATTAGCTCTACATCAAGTAATTTGTATCAAACATTATGTTTAATTCTATTCATGTTTTATTCATTATTGTTGGATTAATTTACTATATGTTTGGCTAAGCACCTCTTGGTGCTGGCCTAATTATGATTCCTTAATCGTTTTGTTTGCGTTTACCTTTACTTCCGTACAATTATTTCTAAGTGTATGCATGCATAGTTCATTGGTAGTCACCCTTGGTTCGGTAGTTTTGAATGGCGGTAAAGGCCAATTGCCTAGGAGATATGACCAACTGACCCTAGGTGAGCGGACTGAGACGGGAAGGGTAAGATATGACCAACTGACGACCCTTTCTACTTGTGTGATTTGACCAACTGATCACCTATTGTTTGGATGAACTTAAGAATTAGGGGGTGTAGTGTCTAAGTTCCTAACGGCCGGGAACTCACTATTATGAATCTAGTATGTAGCGGTACTTAATCCAGGAACAACAGGACTTATGACGATGCGCCTGATTTCTCCTGTAGTGGCATCTTTGCTGATAGGTTAGGGCGAATTGACCAAATGCTGTCCTCTCGACTTTGACCCCACCTGAAGTAATTGGAAGTAAGTAGACGTAGACATAACTAGCTAGGAGGATTAACTAGGTTAGCACCACTCTCTCTGTTGGTAATTATGTGAAGTATGAATTATGCTGAAGTTTCTGCTGAAAGGATTCTACTGAAGTGTATGGATTCTGCCGAAGACATAATTCTGCTGAAGTTATATAGTTATTAGTTTGTTTCTGCGGAGATAGTATTCCGCATATTCTATAGTTAGTTAGGATATGCATGAACTTTATTAGGAAGGGATTGTGTATATCTTATTTAGTTTTACGTTTCTTAGAGAACAAGTTAGGGTTCCTTATCTATAAAAGGAACACAATAGAATGAATTATGTACTAGAAGTTTACGTGATTATTATCAATATAACGATCCATAGAGGATCAAAGAGTTCTTAGTTATTCGTGTTTATACTTGTGTTTATATTCCGCTAAAGAATACAAGTTGTAGAGATTTTCTTTTAGTTTGTTTGTGATTACATAAGCAATACTAACGATCTACGAGAGCTCAAGATCTATCAAGGTCTGCTAGTTTCAACAAGTGGTATCAGAGCCTCGTGAGAGTCTCTACGATACTAAGAACAGTTTTTCTAAACACCCTAACAACCAAAACAACATTCACCATGCCTGGATCTGATGTTGATGTCGAAGTCACCAACAACCAAAACTCCGCCCATCTGCAACAACTAAGTCTCTCGAACAGCAATGCTAAGTTTCCTTACCTAAAAAGGGAGGAATACGATTTATGGGCAATGAAGATGCAGAACTGGATCTCCAACATTGATTGGAATCTATGGGAGATAGTAAAGAAGGGAAACAATTTGAAGAATACTACCGTAGATTCTGATGGTAAGATGACTTTTGTCCCTCCCAAATCTGCCGAAGAGTTACTGGCGGTTCAGAGAGAAACCAAAGTTAAAACGATTCTTCTTCAAGCTATTCCTGAGGATCACTTGAGTGATTTTCACTTCATGCAAGATACTAAGGACATATGGTTAGCAATCAAGGCGAAGTTCTGTGGGAATGAGGAGTCTAGGAGAATGAGAAAGTCCATGCTGAGACAACAGTTTAAAGATTTTCAAATCTCTGAAGAGGAAGGAATTCACAAGGGCTATGACAAGTTTCACAAGATTTTAAGTTAGTTAAATCAGCTGCAGGCAAAGCCAGATAATGATGATTGTAATTCTAAGTTCTTGAGGTCTTTACCTCCATCCTGGCTACAAGTGAGCATTGCTTTAAAAGCTAAAGGTGGTCTGGATATGCTTACTTTTGATGAGCTGTATAACAAACTTAAAGCTCTTGAACATGATGTAAGAAGTCCTTTCCGTTCATCATCTACTGCTAGTCACACAACATTTGTAGGAGCCTCCACTCCAAAGATGAGTTATGGTCCAAGTCCAACTTACTCATCATCATCTTATACTACTCCTTCATCAAGCTCTCACTATAAATCTAGTGGTGTAATGGAAGATGTGCTTGGATCCTTCTTTGCTGATTATGATCCTCAGCAGGAACTTGCATATGAGGATTTATATCAGGTTGACCCACTGGAGATGGAGGAGATGAAGTTGAAGTGGCAAGTGGCCATGCTCTCTATGGACATCAAGATATTTGAGCGTAAGGCTGGGAGGAAGTTTGGCTTTCAGGGAAGAGATCCATCAAGGTTTGACAAAAAGAAGGTCAAGTGTTTTACATGTCAACAGATGGGTCACTTCTCCAGAGAGTGCAAAGATAGGAAGTCTGGTGAGGAGGTGAAATATTCTTCCTATCAGCAGAATCAGAGGGAAGCTGGAAACTCGAAGCCTGGATCCTCAGCTGCTCTAGTTACTATGGATGCTAATGTAGACTGGAAGCTGCATGATCAGGAGAATGATGAAAGTTCTGGTGCTGATAATATTGGGTTGCTGGCTAGCTGTACTTCAGAGGATAGGCATGATCAGATTGCCTTGATGGGCATCTCTCAGGTACAAAACGGTTTGTTTGGTTGTAGTGAGCGTTATAATGAACTCAAAGAAGCTTATGATATTTTGAAACCTAAATATAATGAATGCTTTGTAGAAGTTGAAGCTTATAAACAGGCTTTAAAAACACTAGAAAGACAAAAGGTCTGGTTTCAGAAGAATCAAATAGCTTATGATGAGAAGTTAAGTGTTTTAGAAAGGGATCTCGAATGTACTAAAAATGAGTTAAAAAGGTCTGAGAAGTTAAGAGCAGATGTAGTGTCAGAAAATTTAGAGATAAAAGAGAAACTTGATGAGGAAATTGCTAGGCATAAAGAATGGTTATTAAATGGAAACAAGTTAGCTAGTCACATCTATGCTAGTCAAACTCCGAATACTTCTATAGGTTTAGGCTTTAAGAAGTATGTAGGGTTAGAAGCTAGGGATGACACACGCAAATCTACACCAGCAGGCCTATTTAATTTTGTGAAAGAAGGTGACCTACATGCTGTACGTGGGCCTATTAGAGGTGAGCACATGCCCATTGACCTTTCCATTACTGTTGACTTTGATGGATCACACCATCTATATGGCAAAAAGTCAACTGACTTGCCAGACCCTGATACTTCTTCTAATGACTTTGTCTCTTGTGTTAACAGTGACAAGTCTTCCGAGCAAGGGTCTACAGAGTGTGATTCAAATGACAAGTCTGACCTTCCCAAGTATTCACCCCTGCCTGCACCCAAGACTACCTATAAGCATGTCAGAGTTGCTGCCAAGGAATCCACTTCCAAGACAGTTGCCTCTGAAGACTTGCTTTTTAATTCTTTGCATAATAATTCTGTTAAAAACAATTCTTTTCATGGTTTTGGTTTGAATACTTCTGCTTGTAATAGAACATCTTTTGGTTTGAATAAATCTTCTAAACAAAAGACATGTTTTGTGTGTGGAAGTAAATTTCATTTAATTAAGGATTGTGATTATCATGAGCAAAGGATGGGAGGGTGTGGTGATTCTAGGAAATCTAGACCAATGTGGACCAATGTTAATGCTATACCACCTTATGTTCCATAAGCAACTTATAAGAATTCTCCTTTTTCTTGGAGAAGCTCAGTTGCTAGACCATATGTACAACCAACAAGTTCATATTTTAATAATGGTTATTGGCCTGGATATGTTGACTCTATGAATGCTGGGAAAGGGTACTGGGATACTGCTGTCAAGTCCTCAACAGGTTGTTCTTGGAATAAAAAGGGACCTAAATTTCATTGGAAACCCAAGAACAATAGTGGATCTTATTCATCTGCATGGCATAAATCATATGATCCACAAGGCAGGTTCAAGTCAGCAATGACTTGAGCCTCCATAGTGTACTAATATTTTGTATATTTTTTGTTGTTGTAGAATCATCCTCTTAAGCATAAAGATGTTGGCACTGTTGATAGTGGTTGCTCAAGAAGTATGTCAGGAAACAGAGATATGATGCACAACTTTGTACCCATTGAAGGAGGAGGCAATGTGACCTTTGGAGGAAGTGATGGAAGAATTACTGGGAAAGGGACCATCAAAACACCTCAACTGGACTTTGAGAATGTATACTATGTCAAGGAACTCCAACACTTCAATTTGTTCTCAGTCTCACAAATCTGTGACACCAAGAACAAAGTACTTTTCTCAGAGGATGAATGTCTTGTCCTATCTAAAGACTTCAAACTCCCAGAAGAAACTTCAATTCTGCTGAGAGTTCCTCGAAATCACAATCTTTATACATTCAACTTAACTGATGTTAAACCAGAAGGTGACTTAACTTGTTTGGTGGCTAAAGCATCCCTGGATGAGTCTACCAAATGGCATAGGAGGATGGCTCATGTGAATTTCAAGACCATAAACAAGCTCTCTAAACTGGGTCTTGTTGAAGGTCTTCCTTCCAAAGTTTTCACCAATGATCATAATTGTGTTGCCTGCAACAAAGGAAAGCAACACAGAGCCTTATACAAAGCTGTTACTGCTGTGAGCATTATTTCTGAACCTCTTCAGCTGCTTCATATGGATCTTTTTGGTCCAACTCAAGTTAGAAGCATTGATCAAAAGTATTTTTGTCTGGTTATCACTGATGGCTATAGTAGATTTTGTTGGGTATTCTTTCTCAGGACCAAAGATGAAACATCTCCAGTGTTGAAAGAGTTCATTACCCTGATTGAGAACCAGTTGGACAAAAAGGTTAAAGGAATTCGGTGTGATAATGGGACAGAGTTCAAGAATGCTATACTTATAGAACTCTGTAGGTCAAAAGGGATAAAAAGGGACTATAGCACTCCAAGAACCCCACAACAAAATGGGGTGGCTGAAAGGAAGAATATGACCTTAATAGAGGCTGCAAGATCAATGCTGGCAGACTCTAAGTTACCCACTATGTTTTGGACTGAAGCTGTTGGTACAACTTGTTATGTACTGAATATGGTGTCCATTACTAGACCTCACTTCAAAACACCATATGAACTTCTCTATGGGAAAGTTCCTGCTATTCATTACCTTAAACCTTTTGGTTGTCAAGTGACCATTCTGAATACAAGTGATCCATTGGGCAAATTTGATGAGAAAGCTGATGATGGTTATATTGTGGGATATTCTGCTCATAGTAAGGCTTACAAGGTTTACAATTTATCTGCTAAGAAGATTGAGGAGACGTTGAACCTGAGGTTTCTAGAAGACAAGCCTAATGTTCAAGGACAGGGTCATGTTTGGTCTTTTGACCTTGATTACTTAACTGATTATTTGGGTTACTCTAGACATATGGCTAACCAACATGCAGGTACTCAAGAGTCTCCAACTAACAGTGCAGGTACTATGGATGCTAATTCTGACAGTGAGTTTGAAGATGATGAACAACCCATTGTAGTGCCTTCTTTCTCCCCTAACTATTTTGAAGGTGACACTTCTAAAGATTATACTGATGAGAGTGAAGATGACTCACACTATGCTGAGGACCTTGCTAGGCTTAAGAAACAAGACTATGCATCTAATCTAGATGCTGAGAGGAATGCTGAGGAGAGTGCAAGTGAAGCAATCAGTGGAAACAACAATTCTACTGAAAGTGACCCTGTTTCTCCTATCATCACCAAATCTGCTGAAAGACATGCTGTGTCTAATCCTAATTCTACTAGAGTGTCAACAGACTTTGGAGAACCTTATACACGTTTTCCAAAACCTTCAGATCTTGGTCATCATCAACCCAAGGCTGGCATCTTCACCTCACCGTCTTATGACACTGATTTTGAACCTACTGTGACTAATCTTGATACCTCCATTGATGTCAACACCACTGCTACTAAAAGGATCAATAATACTCATCCACAGTCCAATATTATTGGTGATCCTAATGCACCTGTTAGAACTAGGGGTTCTGTGACAAGTTCTAAATATGGTCAAGTGGCTTTTATCTCTTATGTCTCAAATCAACAAAGGGACAATCACACAGACTATGAACATTGTCTGTTTTCTTGTTTTCTTTCTCAAGTGGAACCAACCAGTGTTACTCAGGCCCTTGAAGACTCAAGTTGGCTTGAGGCAATGCAAGAAGAGATGCAACAATTTCAAAATCAGCAGGTTTGGATCTTGGTACCACTACTTGATGGCAAGTATGCAATTGGGACTAAATGGATTCTGAAGAATAAGAGAGATACAAGGGGTGTTGTCATTAAAAACAAAGCGAGATTGGTAGCTCAAGGGTATAGACAAGAGGAGGGGATTGACTATGATGAGGTGTTTGCACCTGTGGCTAGAGTTGAGGCCATACGAATTTTCTTGGCTTATGCATCTTATATGGGTTTCATGGTCTATCAGATGGATGTTAAAGGTGCTTTTCTATATGGTGAAATAGAAGAGGAGGTTTATGTCACTCAACCTAAAGGATTTGAAGACCCGGATCATCCTAATCATGTTTACAAGGTAGTCAAAGCTCTCTATGGACTTCATCAGGAACCCAGAGCTTGGTATGCTAGACTTTCATCTTTTCTGCTGAAGCATGGTTATCGAAGAGGTGCAATTGATAAGACACTTTTCCTTAAGAAGAATTCCACAGATATTATTCTTGTGCAAGTGTATGTGGATGACATTATTTTTGGATCCACAAAGGAAGCTTGGTGCAGGGAGTTTGAGGAGCTTATGAAGGGAGAGTTTCAGATGAGTGCTATGGGGGAGTTGACTTTCTTTTTGGGTCTCCAAGTTCAGCAGAAACCTGATGGTATCTTTATCAGTCAGGACAAATATGTGAGGGACATCTTAAAGAAATTTGGTATGAAAAGTTTCAGGACTGCCACTACACCTTATGAAGCTCCAAAGACAAAGACCAACAATGAAGTAGATCCACCAGTGAATGTTCATTTATACAGATCTACGATTGGGTCTTTGATGTATTTAACAGCTTCCAGGCCTGATATTACTTTTGTTGTGAGTGTTTGTTCTCGACATCAAGTCACTCCACTTACTTCCCATCTCAATGCTGTCAAGAAGATCTTTAAGTACCTCAAAGGCCAACCTCATCTAGGCCTTTGGTACCCAAAAGAGTCTCCATTTAAGCTGGAAGCATATAGTGATAGTGACTATGCTGGTGCAAATCTGGATAGGAGGTCCACTACTGGAGGTTGCCAATTCCTTGGAAAGAGATTGATTTCTTGGCAATGCAAGAAACAAACAATTGTGGCTACCTCATCTACTGAAGCAGAGTACGTTGCTGCTGCAAATTGCTGTGGACAGGTTCTTTGGATACAAAATCAATTGTTGGATTATGGGTATAACTTCATGAACACAACAATTTTTATTGATAATCAAAGTACCATATGCATTGTTAAAAATCCAGTTTTTCACAGTCGAACAAAACATATTGAAATCAGGTACCACTTTATAAGAGATGCATATGACAAACATTTGATAAAAGTGGTTAAAATTCACACTGATGATAATGTGACAGATTTGTTAACAAAGGCTTTTGATGGACCAAGGTTTCAACACCTTGTGGTCCATATTGGTATGCTTAACCCTTAACTGCAAAGTTTAAGGGGAGGCATAGGCCTCAGGGGAGGATTTGTGTACACTTTGCATATTTTATGTAATTTTGTAGATTTTTGTGTATTCTTTTGATTTATTTTGTTTGCTAACACTAACCAGCTAATGTAATGATAGTTTTGTTTGTCTTTGTTTGGTTTGTGTGTTTCTCTGGTTGTTTTGTTTTGCAGATTGCTTATATAAGTTGAAGTTCATCATGATTGGTCAAATGGAAAATGGTCAAGTAAGCTTTGAAACTTGTTTCTTCTGAAATCAAAGTACTGAAGTTGGGCTATTTGTTTCCACTGAAGATGTACTGAAGAAAAATTGTTCATACAAAAGAAGTACTGAATTTAATTGTTCATTCATTCATTCAAGAAACAGTTTACAGCTTACAGCTTACAGATTACAATCAACTTCAAATGGAAATACAAGGACTTCTAAACCTATTCTAAACACTAGCTCATATCATCTATTCCAATAGCTGTTGGATATGCATGATCGCTCATATCTTCCATTCCAGCTGCTGGATATGCATTTGTGATGACTTGCATAACCACCCATTCCTTCTATCTCGATGGCTGGATATGCATGACCGGTACGATGAAGATGCTAAGGATCAAAATGGGAAGGATGGATTGATAAAAACGATGATGATGAAGATGAATACACATGTCCTTTGTGCTTCATCTACTTGGTTTCACCAAAAAGCAATCCATCCACCCTCCTTAAGCCCTTCCCTTATACGATATGTGATGATGCACCAAACCATGGCGCAGGAAGAGCAAGCACCACCTCTTTTTCGGCACAAGGCCTCTGTTGAGGTTGAGATGATGAAGATTGGGAGTAAGATGTTCTCTTCTTAGTGGACTCATCAGAGTCATCAGGGGATTCACTTGGATTCACTACACTATCATCATCTGAAGAACTGAGAAATGGGGATTTCAAAGGTCGTGGGTCATATGGATATGAAAAAAATTGAAGTAAATCACTGGATGATGATGATGATGGAGAAGAGGTTGGATCTACAACCTCTGGTTGATTATTCATGGTTTATTGTGTTTCATGGTGAAATTAGGGTTTGTGATGGTATTCGGAGGTAATTGATGAGAGATAAGTGTGCATTGGGGATTGTTTTATAGACGGTTTCAAGACTTAATGAGATTTAATGTGAGTTGGGTGAAACAGTAAAAAGATATTTACTGAAGCTTCTTTTACGTGATGTGTTTCGGCTGATTGAAAGATTTACGTGAATACGTGATGGACATTAACTGAAGGGGAGCTTAATACTATATATCTTTTGGATTATACTACTCCGAAGTTCAATTTTTTGAAGGAAATACTTCATCTGGTGGATAGGCAAGATTTGAATACTCTTTATGGTATTGTTACTAAGCATTATGATATTCATACACCACAGGGTTCAGGTTTATTATTGTTGGGTGATCTTCAAGTGTTGTTTGATTCTCAATCTCCAAATGGTAAAGGGTATCATATTTGAAAGAATTCACATCGATGGAAGGTTGAGACTTGGAGATTTTATCCTTTGCCTTGTGTGCATGTGGTGGAAACAAAGAGTGGGATTACTGTATGTATGTTTGCTGATAAGAATTATCCCTTGCCTATGAGGCTGATGGAAAGAATGCTTAGACAGAAGTTGGAAGTTCCTCCAGATCCAGTTGGTAATGATCAGTTGTATGCTGAACAATGTGTTGGACTCATTAAGACTCAACTTCTGCAACATAAAGCTTCATCTTGATTCTGGTATTGTGTATAGTTTGTAATATATTTGTTTTGTGTTATTTCTTTTCTTAGTTAAAAAAAAAATTGTCTAACTTTTATTGCAGGTTTGTTGTACATTGTAGATGGTTATTGACTCACCAGATGTACATTGTGTATATCAAAGAGTTAGCTAGTCCAAAGGGTACAGCTTTGGTAAAGACACATCAAATCTGTTGATAGCTGTAATGGTTTGCTCAAAATCATAGGGTTTGCAACTATCCATGCTTAATTGCTGAGAGTTGTATGGTCATCAATTCACCATGGTTTATTCCTTTTTGGAATCCAAGAATTGACTAGCCCACTTGTATATGGCTTGTGGTAAAGGCATTGGAATACCATATTTGGTAATCAGTTCACCAATTCTAAGAATTGACTAGTCCTGAGCAAACGGCTACAGGTAAAGACATTTCAAATCCGTTCATGGTTGCTGGTTTGCTAATAAATCAGATGGTTATCAGTGTACCATGGTTTTCGAACTTAAACATATGGCTACTCCAGTAGTGATGGCTATTGGTAAAGAGACATCAAATCCATTATTTTCAATGATTCACCTCTCACAGGAGTTAACACACCTGGATGTGATGAGAATAGTATGAAACTAATATATTTTGATGTACATATTGTCATTTGTTGCTGCAAAGATCTGGTGTTTCAAAGTTTTGTCATCATCGAGGTGTTCTTCTTTTGATTCTTTGCTGCTGATGTTCGTGTACAATCCTCTAGCTATGATGTGTTAAAGATCTATCAAGAAACTGGAACTTAACCAAGTCAAATTACAGTTTAGGGGAGGATTGTTGGGAATTATGTGAAGTATGAATTATGCTGAAGTTTCTGCTGAAAGGATTCTACTGAAGTGTATGGATTCTGCCGAAGACATAATTCTGCTGAAGTTATATAGTTATTAGTTTGTTTCTGCGAAGATAGTATTCCGCATATTCTATAGTTAGTTAGGATATGCATGAGCTTTATTAGGAAGTGATTGTGTATATCTTATTTAGTTTTACGTTTCTTAGAGAACAAGTTAGGGTTCCTTGTCTATAAAAGCAACACAATAGAATGAATTATGTACTAGAAGTTTACGTGATTATTATCAATATAACGATCCATAGAGGATCAAAGAGTTCTTAGTTATTCGTGTTTATACTTGTGTTTATATTCCGCTAAAGAATACAAGTTGTAGAGATTTTCTTTTAGTTTGTTTGTGATTACATAAGCAATACTAACGATCTACGAGAGCTCAAGATCTATCAAGGTCTGCTAGTTTCAACACTCTCTCATTGATCACATCTCTTGCCTTTATTTGCTTTCTTGTCTTATTAGTTAATTTATTATTTCAACATCTAAACCATCTAAAAATCGTGACATAGACTTAAGTTAATTTCCGATCCTCGTAGCTCTTGGGACGACCTCGGTTTTACCGAATACTATACTACACACGACCGGGTACACTGTCCGTTAGTGCATTAGGGTAGACCATAGGTATAACGAGTAATTACAAATATTAAAACCTGGTCAGTAAAACCTGCATCATTAACCAAACGTGAAACTGAAACAGTACCCCTAACAATAGAAGGTGTATAGTGACAATTGTTTAAATTAATAACTAAGACCGAAGGCAACACTTAGTCAAAACTTCCACTGGCTTCCACAACTGCACATACACCATTGCCCATGTACAGATATGAAGTTTCATGTTTCAGCTTTTTCTCTCCTCTAAGACCCTGAGAAGTGTTACAAATATGAGTACCACATCCAGTGTCATGCACCCAAGAATTTCTATGAAGAAAATAGAATAATTAAATTGCAAAGATACCTGAAGTACTGGTAATAGAACCAGCCTACTTCTTTTTCTTTTTTGAATACAACTCTTTTACCACCATGAATCGCTAAGACTTGTGGTGTAGCAGCCATTTTAGGTAAACCTTTCTCATACTCAATAAGCATAGCATGTAGCTCACTTATTGTCTTTCCCATGCTGTGTATATTGTAGTTACACACAAATCCTTCAAAATCCTTAGTAAGGGAATTGAGAATAAGGCTAACTGACACAATCTGAGGTAGAACGTAGTTAAGGTGTCCCAATTGCTCCACATGGCTCTTCATCTTAAGAACATATGTACTCACGGATTGTCCTTATGTTTGTTTGCAGGAATGAAAGGTCTGAAGAAGATTAAGCAATTCAATTCCAACAGCTTTTTCAAACATGGATCTAAGCTCATTACGCATGGCATAAGGAGTGTGACTTTCAAACTGCTTTTGAAGTTTAGGAGTCATACTACTAAGCATCAAACATGCCACCTCATTGTCACGATCATATTAAGCATTCCAAGCTGCTAGTTCCTCATTATAGGCATCATCAGCAGGAGCAGGGATAAGAGGCTGTTCCAAAACATCAGATTTCTTATCAACTCTCATGACAATCCTAAGTTGATGAAACCAATAATTGAAGTTTGGTCCAGAAAGTTTCTCTCTTTCAAGAATCGACCTGAAAGCCAAAAAGTTCTTGTTTTGTGTGCAGGATTCATCTACGAAACATATTTGAAGTTCAAAAACTAGTATTTTCGATACTATTTCTTTAAAGAAAATTAAATACCCATGTTTAAACAAATAATTAATTTCTTTAATGTTAGGACCCTAATTGACATACCACCATCACATCAGTTGATCTGCTAGTAATGGTGTATTAAAAAATGTAAGTGTCGAACAATAACTGCCAATCTTGTGCAATTCCTAGATCATTATGAGACTTACTAATGGCACTAGGGACAATCACATAGTGTCATGTAAGCATGTTTCATCCCATCTTATGCTCGGGTTATGGGTCTCACCAAATAACTCTATTAAGTCATCCAATAAAAAGCTGTAAATAGTCCACAAACGTCTTACGAAGAGTGGTAATGTACCTTGGGTTGCAATTTATCCGAGTTTCACGCAAAATAAAAAGCAATTGCAAGTGTTTTTATAATTTGATAGCATAGACTTAAATTTTCAAAGGGTATAATTTTATTTAACTACTAAAATTTATATCAAATATGTACGAAGAAGTATCCATACATCTTCGTATCATATGTCACTTAAATTTATATACAAATCTTGTGAATATAAAAATAGCGACATAAGACCTTAAAAATTGACGATTCAATTTGATTTTTAAAAGATAAAAACTTTACTTGTATCACGGAAAAACATTAAAGAATGACTATGTTGGGTCTGGTATGATCACACAAACCATGAAGGAGACGAGAAACAGTTTAAGCAAGTGATGAAAATTGACAAACATCAACATTGAGGTTAGGTTTGCATGAGAACGACTCTTACACGCTAATAACACCATTTGTACTTTTCATCTTTATAAAACTTATTAGAAATGAATCAAGGATTTACAAGGGATAGCCAATAAAAAACAATCCCGGTTGATGACAGATTAACTCTCCATAATCAAACAACAAGAGGCAGCTAGCTTTGCTTTGTTTTTATTAGGAGAGGAGGATCCTAACTATAATACTTTGTATTATTTTCTGTGTTTGAATCTCTACTTAACTTGGTTACAACCTTTGGTTTATATAGGAGGGAAAAAGTAGATGCATACGGGTGTATAGTAACTTGCCAACTTGCAATAGGTACGAACGTGCTTAGTAGGCTAGTCTTGAATGTACTTTCGGCTTGTCCGATTTGACAGCTTATAGTCCTAATTCCTATTTCTCGTATAGCAGTGAGTACTTAAACTTATCTTCTTCAAGAAGTTTCCCACCCATGCATTCAGAGGTTGAGGTTGTAAAAAAAAAATTAAATCTTAAGAGTCAGAGAAACATTTGTCAGATCTCAATGACCCTAGATTATTTGTAGCTCCTTGTAAATCACTCCCTGACACTGCATCAGTTTGTGTGTTTTCTTCCGCTGGTCTTTGACATCCTTGAAGCTAGACAGTTGGTTGAGCTTTATACAACACTCGATGATTTCTTTCATTAGTGAGTAACATTTTCTAAATAATAATCAGGGAGACATGTTTTTTGATAACTATCAGGGAGTATCTCACTTATGATAACTATGAGGTTCACTTTGATATTTATGAAGTAACATACTCTCTGATCTTTATCGGATACTTATGCTCACTAATCTTCAGAGGGTGTATTACACTATTTTATATTTAAATATTTGTTAGAGACAATTGGGTCAATTTAAGACCCAACAATATCCCCTATTTAAATATACATATATACTAATTATCAGTAGTAAGTGAGCATGACGGCTTCTTCTTACTTACTAATTTTACAACTAAGAATATAGTGCTATTATAGTTTAGAGTTAATTCTTTGATGTTGCTGACGAAAATAGACTCAAAAGTTTGTTTCTAGTAAGTTCCGCAACCTTTTTGTGTTTAGTTTTCAAAGTAAGTATGTGCAACTGTTTTGTATTGGTACCCGACTTTGATTGTCCGGGTTTTGTTTTCTGACTTATTCAGCAACCACTCTGGTCAGAGACTTCACCGGATGAGGTAGTACTTGCTTACTATCTTATCCATACTTCCTAATCCCCGAACTGAACAAAATGATTCACTCCCTGATTCAAGATCAGATAGTGTAGGTTCAGGGACCATTGTATTTAAAGGCTATTTCATATAATGGGTAAAGACGCTTGGGTGGCTTTTCCCAGTCTTCCATCGTTTGAACACAGAATAGCCAAATTTTAACTTGGCTATAAGCAATCTTGCCAGCATCTTGCTTACAAGCTGAGTTTCAGCAAAGGTTTTTATTATAAAACTTTGATTTTTATCCTTTGTTGCTTGGCGTCTAGGTGTTTGAGCAACATGGATTATTCCATTTACTAAATAATCCCTAATGGTACGATTTGTACCTATCCCTATAGACGCATCCTCTTCCCTTTTTGAGTTTCCCTTTTGAAAGCCTCTGATGATCCTCCTTTTTTCATCCAATAATGGTTGTTACTGGGATCAACCATGTAGCATTCTATATGCATTACCACTCTTATGGCTTTTGAGAGACTAAGTTCTCATGAAGCTCTCACCATCTATACGACCTTTAAAAAAGAATACACTTAATCAGAATGATTTTGTCTAAGTAAGCATATATTTCTTGATCAAAGGTATTTGAAGTTTTTGAAGAACAATGGTGCTAAGAGTGATATGGATGAAGGGTTTGAGTTTAGGCAGATAGAGATATTTTTCGTACAAGAAAGGTTTAGTGTACACAGTCTTGTTCGAAAAGATGCTCGAGGATGTTATGGAAGGGGAATATTTTAGTAGGGCGTTGAGGATCGGGTTTGAATGGTATATGCCAATATTCAAACCCGTTTGGTATTATTAGCAGTCAATCAAGAACGGATCTAGATTAAGAAAAACCCACCCGCTCTCATACCACTTGTTGGGTCATGCACGATCACACAAACCATGAAAGAGATGAACAATAGTTTAAGCAAGTGAGAAAAACTGATGAACATCAACATTGAGGTTGGTTTGCATGAGAACGACTCTTACACGCTAATAACACCATTTCTACTTTTTAACTTTATAAATTTTATTAGAAATGAATCAAATATTTACAAGGGATAGCCTATAAAAAAGTATCCCGATTGATGACAGATTAATTCTACAGAATCAAACAACAAGAGGCAGTTAACTTTGATTTATTGTTCTTAGGAGAGGAGGATCCTAACTATTATACTTTGTATTATTTTCTTTGTTTGAATCTTTGGTTACAACCTTTGGTTTATATAGGAGGGGAAAAAGTGGATGCACATGGATGTATAGTAATTTGCTAACTTGCAATAGGTAGGCACGTGCCTAATAGGCTAGTATTGAGCGTACTTTCGGCTTGCCCGATTTGACAACTTATAGTCCCAATGCATGTTTCTCATATATCGATAAGTACTTAAACTTATCTTCTTCAAGAAGTTTCCCGCCCATGCATTCAGAGGCCAAATTAAATCTTCAAAGTCAGAGAAACATACTTCAGATCTCAATGACCATGGGTTTTTTTTGTAGATCCTTGTAAATCACTCCCTGGCACCGCATCATTTTGAAAAGTGTTTTCTTCAGCTGGTCTTTGACTTCCTTGAAGCTAGACAATAGGTTGAGCTTTATATAACACTCACCAATTTCTTTTATCAGTGAGTAACACCTTTTGAATAATATCAGGGAGACATGTTTTCTGATAACTATCAGGGAGTATCTCACTTTTGATAACTATCAGGTTCACTTTGATAGTTATGAAGTGACATAATCTCTGGTCTTTATCAGATACTTATGTTCACTGACCTTCGGAGGGTGTATTAGACTATTTATGTTTAAATATTTGTCAGAGACAATTTGGGTCGATTTCAGACCCAACAAACTAAACCCTATATTGTACTCTTCATGAGTCAAAAGATGTAGTGAGGAGGGAAAAGACAACAAGTCATTCAAATCCTAGACCATGTTTTTTTTATTATAACCACATAACTTATGTGTTTATCGTAGGAATAATTATAGAGTATGGTTTCGGAATAGGGTAGGGCAAGACCTTAAGCCCTATCATGAGATACCTCGAACCCATTGTGTTATAAAAACACAAGATATTGATAGTAGATCAAACGAATAAATCTTTGGTTTTTTTAAATCCAAATTATAAATTATATTCTTGTAAGTCTCGTCGGGATCAAATTACCACACGAAGCGAACCACATAGCGACACATAAGACTTTTGCTAGAAAAGTTTATAATAAATCTTTATTTCATAGTTTTTAAGTCATGTTTTTTTTTAATTTTCGAAAAACTCTTTGCTTTTAACTTGAGTCATTTACTAATACAAAAACCAAATAATAAAACATCAACTAAACAACTAAAACAAACATAACAATTATCAATACAATTAACAATTAATAAATATAAAAAACATTAACAATTAACCATTAATATATACTTAAACAAGTCTCCCATTAGTTTTCGAACTAGGTACCGTTGGATCACATACATCGATAAATCGATTACGAAAGGCTTATAAAAATATATATTAACACAAGAAGTTGATTACATAGAATTAAAGGTAAGAGTCTTCCACAACCAAAGAAGTAATTATATATTTAAAGAAACCGGGTGTCATACAAACCGCACATAAAATTTTTAAATTGTATCAACCAATTTGCATATCAAATCACTTAACAATTTAACCAAGAATATATCCAATAGCAAGATTCATAACTCGTGATAAAAACATGCACGTTTTCACAACGAATATCCAATTAACAATTAATCATGGCAACAAATAAAATCATATTACATATAATCATACGTTAAATAACCATATAAAATTGCATACAACCTAAAGTTATGTCTACTTAATTTTATAACCCTTAAAGAACGGAATTTTTTATGTTAAAAATCGCCCAAACTGCTTAATAAAATTCAAGATCGACTAATAACCCTAAAGTTGTCCAATTTCATGCCTATGTAATTACAAATATTATACTACGGGTCGTGATGCTACTGTTGGAATACTAAAACTTGTAACACGTTAATATTTAATCATATAAGCACGTGTACGCAACGGAAGACATAAAGATCAAGTATAATATAACGTAATCAACATAGTTCAAGAACGTGTACCTTTTAGCAAGCTATCGAACACAATATTGAATATACGCATGTGTATAAAGATTAAACACGCAAAGCACATAAAGATCAACGTAGATCTTCTCCACGTTAACACACACTATATGTTCTTAGCAAGCGGTAACGTATGCTAGTACTAGTAGTGACAAAGCTAACCGATTTCTTAAACCCGAACAACTATTATTGAAACCCTTTCTTGTTGTTGTGATGTGATCGATCCAAACCAAACAAACAAAAACCTTATGGTTTTCTTTGTGTTCGACCGATCAAAGAAGCAAGAACCAAAACAACTTGAAAACCCTATAAGGGTTTATAGTCGTGAACCTACCAAGAACAAAACCCAAAAACCTTTCGTGGGTTGTTGGTCGATCGAGCAAAGGCAAAGGAAAAGAAGCAAGAAACTAGTTTTAGTTTTTTAGGTTAATAATGAATGTGTGGAAATTTTAATGGATCAACCATTTATTATATAGGTATTGAGATGGCTTAGCTTGCAAGCCAAGCAATCCCAATCCCACTCATACACTATAACCGATCGGCCCTTATGGTATAGTGGATCCGAAAACTACTTTGCTCTCGTTTACATTTTGGTCCATTAACTATCGTCCAACAATTATTTAGTTTAAATAACTTTTAGTTAAACGTTTATTTATAGCTTTTCACTAGTCATCGCGTGTGTCTCCTGGGCTCACGTGTTCTCTAGATATACAGTGTTTGAATATCGTTCATATCCCAACAATTCGAGCAACACAACACTCACTGTTTCTTCTTCATTCGTCATTCTTTATTGTTCATGATTGCAAAATAAAATAATAAGATACCTTAAATTGTCCATGATTTATGCATATGAAAACAAACACCACCACCTGATAACGTAAAAATTAATGCAATAAATCATACGTAGTAGTTGTCAAGGTTTTATCCACTTGATTTTTTTTCTTATACTAAAATATTTAGGATATACTAAAATATTTTTAGAAAATTATGCATAAAATTTAGTGTTATATATTTCAAATAAATTATGGATTATTTGATAGATATGTTTAACTCGCTGTCCTACTTGTGGATTATCATGGTTTCTAACTTTATTTATTTATCAAAAGGTATTTTATGTACTTTATTTAGGGGTGGGGCGTTAAATTATATGACACCAGTTTGTCTTTCGGTTCATCAAGGTTTAGATAATGGTTGTTTTGTTGGATAAAGTTGTTAAGATCGAGATCTTACAATGAATGGTTTTTCAATTTTTACAAGATTAGAATTGTAAGATTGGATTGAAATCGAAAAGTCCTATTTAAATGTTCAAATGTCTTTATACATATAGTAATTCTTAGTTAAAACTAATATTGTAACAAATTTATGAAGAAATAAGAGTTCAAAAAATTATAACATAATTGAAATAAAACTCATATGGGTTTAGAATATTAATCTATCTAACCGGTGATTCAGGACGATTAATCTTCTAGTCTAAAAATCTATATATTGCACACTTATATGACACTTATAGTTCTTCATTCTTGTTTTATTATTCAACTTTAACAAAATACATTCGTTTATAGTTTTCTTTTTAAAAAAAAGTTGAGACAAGTAAGATCGGATCAGAACGAAATCTTAAAATCCTATAGTAAGATCGAGAGCTTACGTAAGATCCCATGTCTTCAAAGATTCTACGGAGGATGAACTTGTTTTCGCTTAGTAGAAGCATACAATCGTACGATTTTAAGAACTAAATCACGATATTAACAACTATGTTGTTGGGTAACGATGTTATATTTAAAATAAAACCTAGACTACTTTTTGTTTTATAGTTTAATAATTAACTAACAACTTTTATTTAATCTATATGATTAATCTAAAAATGAATAATGAATTGGATGGACGTAGGCTTTTTATTTGATCACATCGTTTTATTACAACTAGTCATATGATTTTACTTATTCAATATAAGATACGATAAAAATAGCGTACGTAGCCATGTTCAATCTAAATTTCTTGCCGTTTAAAGAAAAAATGTAGTCATGGTACCATTTATCGTTTCTAAGAAGAAAGACAGATTTGAAAATGAGGACTTTGGAATACAATCGTGTGAGAGATGACTCGAAAAAGGGAGTTAAAGAGGCACAAAATCGGAAAAATAAAGGAAATAATGTTTCACACTCATGTCGTATAACATAATACGACTCTAACAACCAACTATACTAAAGATGTGTACAAATTAAACACAGTATTAGCTTCCGATTTTGCCAAAATGACAAGTTTGACGCTACATCTTGCAAAATCCCTGGTAACTGATAACCCTGACGGGTTCATGATAATCTACTCACATCTAATTAGAAGTGGTACATTTCAAAATAATACATGATGATGTTGTGACAGGTGCCTTCTTAATGGCAAACCTAATACTACGGCCGCTAGCTTTCGGGTCATTAAAAAGATTAAGTCGATCACCAATTACATATATATTGACAATCTTAATGGACCCCTAACTTTTATTACACAAATATGACTAAACAATTTTTCAATATTTTCATGAAAGAAATTAAAATACCTTATCCATTTTGTTTAAATGGTTAGTGGTTAACATCATATTTTATGTGGTCTATGTTTAAATGGTATACTATTAATTATTTAAAGACTTCCTCTGGAAATTTGTTTTTCACTATTATGCACATGTATATTTTCAAGCCTACTTTCTAGACAAGTGAAAAAGAAATGGACGTTTGCCATTGAATTCATAGGGGAATCTATTATGATTACGATGTAAAAATTAAATGCCAAGACCAAGAAGTAATGTATACAATTATGGAAAACTTAAAAATAGTAACTAAGGTTACTATTCATAAAAATTTAAAAAATACCTCCTCAAACTATAAAATATTTTCATAAAACACCCTAAAGTATAATTTTTTTTAACAATTAAATACTATCTTAAACTATAAGACATTTTCATAAAACCGTTTAAAGTATAAACATTTTCATAAAACACTCTAATTTATAAGTATTTTTGTACATTCAAGAAAAGATGCACGGTTCTTTAGGCAAGAGAATAGTGTTTTAAACCGAACCGGCAAGTAAACCGAATTTTCCGGTTGAACCAATGAACTGGCCGATCCGGCTCAAGTATTTATTCCAATTGAACCGGCCGATCTGGCTCAGGTCTTTACTCCATCCGGCCGGTTTTCAAAGCACTGCAAGAGATTACCTGATTTTAGTTTGTGTGACAATGAATTTTTTTTGAACGGCAAATTTTAGGCAAAATATCAAAAACCATGACTAAAACAAAAAGAAAGAAAAATAATATATTACTCGTGCAAAGCAACAAGAATTATCTTTTGTCGGTGTTGGATATACTGGGTAGTCTTCAACGGTTTTTCTCCTTCACGAGTAATAGTATTGGGAGGGAGAGCGTTTTTATGTGTGTTGAGATTGTTGTAATGTACCGTTAAGAAGAAGAGTAAAATGTGAGAATTTTATTGCATCCGTATCAGTTTATGAAGTTTTATGCATGTTTTAAAGATAATTTAGTTTTCGTCGTCAGTATGTACAATATTAAGGTTACATTATACGTAAAGTTCGGATTAAAGATACGAGTGACAAGTTAAATATTGGCAACATCATAAACAATAGGAAAACGATTTATCCTCCTTCTGTTTTTCCTAATTCAAAATATGATAAAGTAATTGGATGGTGAAATTGTAGGTCATTTAACTCATCTAATGAAAACATGACATTTTTAACTAGGAAGATAATTAGAAAGATTTGTAGGAAGATAAATCATTTTCGTAAACGGAAAATATCCTAGAGAAATGTATATGTGTTTCGAAGTTACTAAGTAGACTTCAAGAATAAGTTTGAAGCTAGAACCAGTTTACTTACTTATCCGGTCTTTTAAACATTATTTCAGACCATATTTCCCCTCCACGGAAAGACATTTTTGGGGATGAAATCAAAACTTTGTCTTACTATTGGACTAGTCATAGGAAAAAGAATTTTCATCCAATTTGGAACATTTAGATCCTTGATCCAATAAATGCTTGTAATAGTCTTTTGTAACTTTTCTATTTTCTAGTTTCTCACTAGTATTTATATAATTTCACCGTTAAAAAAAATAGATAAATCTCAAACACTGGTTATTATAGGTTTAATTGATAATAACCATTTAACACTGCATTTAAGCTAAGAAAAAACACCTCTACCCCCAAAGGACAAATTCAACACAAGCATATGGTTTCTCTGCCAAAACCCTAAAAATAATCACAAAAGAAGTTATAGCAATGTCACCATCACTTACTTGTTTCCCTTTAGGTCTTATACAAATTTGTGAAAGTTTATTTTTTCCAAAGGTGATTTCACTGAATCATTATCTATTTTTAACTTTTCTGTTTCCAACATCATATATATACATGATTTGTTAACTTTCCATATTTGTAATAATGCCATTTAAGTACATATACAAACTGTCGAATACCAAAGTAAAACATCGATTATTAAATCAATATGATTCATTGTTTAGGCGTTATTAGACATGCATCAACACATGGCCAACTGGCTAAGAATTAGATGTATAGTATAGCTATTGATCAATAATAAAGATCTATGTTTTGATTTTGAAAAATATGTTATATCTTCATTGATTATAAACTTTATTAATTCAGCCTAACTTAATAGAGTGTTTAGATACAACTCGCGAGACGGGATTTTATAACAACAATTTGTTAAAATAATGATATTGTGGTTATATGTTTTCGTTAATTTCACATGCAATTAAATAGTTTTGACTTGTGAGGAGATTAGTAGTTTATTTGAGTGGAATAGTAATATGCATTCAAAAAGTTGCCATGCGTTTAAATAATTGTCGTATTGTTATGCCTTCATATTTTATGGGAGGTGATTTGCACTCTTTTCAAATCGATTGACACACTCTAATAGAAAGTGTTTTAATATTTTATACCTTCATATCACTTTTACTCATATTTACCCCTATAAATATATAAATGTCAAGACACTTAAAATTAAAATATGTTAATCAAATAAAAAAATGTGCAAATCACCTTCCATATTTTATCGGATGTGCCAAGTTTAGAGGAAATTAATGGTTTAGTTAAGTGAAATAGTAATTAATAGCATAATAGTAATTAGACTTTTCTCATTTTGATAGGTTTAAGCAAATTATAACTTGATCATTTAATTTATCTTTATATATGTAGTCTAGTATATAGACCACTATAGATAAATACTATCATTGGTTTTAATGATCATTAAAGAAACTCTTACAATTCTAAAAGCTATATTATCATGTGCGATGTGCCTTACATAGATTATGAGAGATGATTTACACTTTTTAATTTTTAATTTACACACTTTAATATACAAGTAGTTAAAGCAGAATGTTAATATTATACAAGTATCTAATGCATGAATTAAAGTGTCTTAATTAATACTCGATGTGTGCAAATCAATTTCTTTGGATTATATGTGCATCATGCAACAGATAGTATTCTTCTCTCGCTTAACCTTAATTGGCTTACTATAATAGATCCTTATCTAATCATTCCATAATCTCACACTAAATAATGTGGGGTAATTAGCCACTCATTATCCCTTGTGTAATCACTTTGAATAGACAATTACGTAATCGCATTTTGTAAGGATTATAATTACTACACTATACTTGTGGTTTAGTAATGTTTTAGACTGCAACTACTTGAGGAAGATCATGACAGGAACACTTGAAATACGATATGTTAGCAATGCCTTTAAAATGTCTTTTTTTTAGCTTTTACTGTAGCGGTGGTGGGCTAAAATGTGGTTCACCTCGGAAAGGCTCGTGACTTGTGACTATATGAGTCCAGGAATCGAGAATATGTTAAGAAGTACACGGTAGAAGTATAAGTGCCCATTGGGTCGTGACTAATCACATTATGCCCGTGAGTCATCAGGTGCTAATTACTTGAGGCTAGGTTATTGAGGAAGGATCAATTAACACCCAAAAAGGATGCACATGTTCAGGGTTTCTCTGTTGATTTTAACCTACCAGTGAAATATTTCTACTCATATATAGTTGAACATTTGACAATCTTGGCAATCATGATTTTAGTACCACACAACATTCAATACTTTTCCGTACTTTTTTTTCTAGTCATTTGAGCTAAATATAAATAGACTAGTTATATTTCAAAACAAAAGATGCGCTCTAAGGATGGTGCCAATAGTGACCGAAAGCTTGACCATTAATTTAGCGTCATGTCGGTTTCTCTCTCTTTAACCGACATCACCTAGTGTAACTAACATCACCACTAAAACGGATTTTGGGCCAATTCAGTGCTCGATGGTCTCTTACTAGATTTAAACATAAATTAGACTAAGTATAAGAAGACTAGTTCAGCGAGCAACCTCAGCAAGGTGATGCGGAGTCAAAGACAACATGAAGCGCTTGCTAGCTTATGCGGAGTCAACTAGTATGTATAAGAACCAAAAGCGGAAGGACAAAGGTTCATCAGAGATCGACAATGCCTTGATGATCCTATCAACTCTGTGATCCAACCAACAAAGCTTAGCTCAAAATATCTTATAGACATTTAGGCGGGACTTTTCAAGAAAACAAATGAGCGAAATAAAATGTATCCTCGAGAAAGTCAAAGACAAGTACGAGTTGGTGAAATTGGAGTAACAATTGTCATCACTGTTCCTCAAAAGGCAAGGTTTTTGTGTTTTCAAGAATAGATTCATTTAGTGGAAGATGTATTTCACCAATAAATGCTTGACACGTCTCAACAACACTCACGTGACAACCTCATTTGTCTCTTATATACAAAGAACGTTGGTCAATATAAATGCTATCCCTTCCACATTCAAAATCACATTTTTTAAACTTGATTAGATGTAAAATGAACTGAAAAACTAGTTCCAACATTAAAATTATTGTTAGAATTTTTATTTACTCTGTTTTGATTTTGTCCATCAAAACCATTCTTTTTACCAAAATGAGTTGGATAGCTAATTATTTTAAAACATCAATCAATAGAATGCCCATTGTAACCACATTTCTCACAGACAATATGAGAAACATTGGTGTTACCGCCAAATCTCCTCCTATTATCAAAAAGATTTGTTGCAAAATCAGAATTCCTATTTTCTTCACATTTGATTTATCCAAAAAATTAGACACAAAAGCATAGGTATGAGAGCTTTGAGACGAGGAATAAGCAATATCTCTATAAGAGACTCCTCTCTAGAAATTATAGCATAAGCACCCTTTACATCAGGTAAAGGCTCCCATAAAAAAAATGTTACTCCTAGTTTGCATATACACGTCATCAAGACCCATTAAGAATTGCATCAGTTTAAATAATTGATTATACTTCTTAAAATCCTCAACAGCATGACAAGTGCATCTATGTAATTGAACTAATGCATTAAATTATTTCCATAAAGCATTTAATTTATTGTAATAATCAGAAGTAGAAGTTCCATTTTGACACAAAGAATTAATTTTCTGATGCAAATTAAAAGTCACATAATCATCAACTTTATAATAAGTTTCTTACAATTCTTGCCGAACCACATTGTTATTATTTTATTATTATTATTTATTTTTATTTTTAATTTGACCCAAATATAATTCCTTAGTAAATGAATTTAGAATCCAACTCAAAACTATAGCATATTTCATTGTTTCCATAAAACTTCATCAGTATTGGATATTTTACAAGATCCACCAATAAAACTAGTTTTATTCTTAGCATCTAATGCATTTAACATAACACATGACCAAACATTGTAACTTTAAGTTCCTTTTTATTTAATGAATACAACAGTCAAAGTACTGGAATCATTTGGATGCAAATGCAAAGGACTACTAGAATCAAGTCTATTAATCTGTGTAACGTTATAATTATCAGATGATTTATTGCCAAAGCGTTCATATTGTTCATGATTGTACAATAAATCGTACTACCAGGCCTTCGATAGTGATAGAAGGGTATGAGGGGTGTTATGCTTGCGCCAAACTTGTAGCCAATTTGCAATAAGAAATAGAAGACACTTCGTTAAGTGATTGCGCAGGGGTTGGACCTTGCGAACCACCTCCGGCGTGCAAGTAAGTATGTGATATGTGTTGTAAGTAATGTTAAGAGTGTGTAATGTAGTGTTGAATAAACATACCATTGAAATGACTCGTCTAATCTATTTATAGGTAGAAAAATAAGTTTGGAGAGCGTTTGCACATGTTTCGGAGATCATGGGGGTGTCCAATGATTTATGGTAACCACTAGGGCTTCATCCCCACTCTCTCCGTCTTGGCGGGAAAGCTAAGGGGATAGTGGGAACGTGGGTAAGACCAAGTCAAGTCCTTCTTTGTCTTAGTGTTTCCAAGGTCAGACCCCGAAGGGCTTAGGCCTTTGATTGGGGACTTCCCAATTGGTAACCATATCAATGATGAATGATTTTACGCCATCGATGACTTAGGGACTTAGTCCTTCGTTATGAAGATTCGACTGAGGCCAAAGGGGAGTCCTTCGACCTGATCGGAGGGTACGTCATCAAGCCCCCAGTTGAAAGTGATATGTATGAATGAGGATATATTGATTACAACTCAAAAATACACACAAAACCCCCCTTTGTCACAAAACTGGACATAAGGCGTAAAGTTGGATATGTACTGAGTGCGCATTTAATGCGATGTACTTAGCCAAACCACCCCATTTTCGGTAATCCCAAAACGTCATTTCAAATTTTGAATTGGGTTTCAAGTCCGGATGTTAGATGATCCAAGGGACACATGTATGGCTAGGATTTAAAATAAAATAGGGTATATAATGCTTGACACAGTGAACCCTAAATCACTTTTTATCCCAAGCCCAAAATTTTACACATACAATCATGTGCTTTCGATCTAGTGTCCGACCAAAAGGTAAAGTATTCCTCCTCTACTGTTAAGTTTTCTTACTTTTGTGTTGCATAAAACCATAATAGGTGCTAATGTGAAGTTCACCATAAGGCAACAAACTTGCACCTTGTCGAAGGAAGAGCTTCAGGCCTTCCTTACAGACTATCCCATCCTGAAAAAATTTAAGATAATGCTTCCTAATAGACGCCAGGGCATTTATGATGCACCAAAAGAGTATGTGGGTCTGTACACACATGCTTTTACTACCTCCAATCTAAGGATAACTTTGCATCCATTGTTTCTAGAGCTCCTTCAATACTACGAGGTACACATATCTAGGTTTAACCCGTTTGGCTTAGCCAAGCTTACTACATACATTGTAATGTGCAAAGCATATGGGTATGAACCATCATTAACTGTGCTTAAAGGGTTTTTAAACATATACCCTGGAGGAGATTGGTTGACTCTAGCTAAAACAGGTGAGCATGATGTGCCTCATTTGATTGAGAGACATTTTACCAACATCAGGAATTGGAAAGAGAAGTTCTTCTATATCCAGGATACCATTGTACCCCCCAAATACCCTGCATTATTGGACCCAGAGTTTCGTTTTGATGAGAAGAGGTTCAATGATCCGTTGCCCTATACAGTGAGAAGGGACCCTTTGTATCAGTGCTTGTGTCGTCATCTGGTTGATTTCCAGGCCTTCCCACAGCCAATCTTGTTCATGGCTGGCCTTGCTGAGAGTTGGGAGGGTTCTCCATAATATCCTAAAATAGTTTATTGTGGAGAAAGTATGTATTTTTCCAATTAAATTAAGATTTAGGAACTTATCTGCTGATATTTATCTTTTCTCCTTTCTTGTCACAGGAATGGATTTCCGCAACTTTGTTGTGTCTGGTGGTGCTAAAGAGGTTAGCTTCATTCCCAAGGAGGCTAAGGAGGTCAGCTACGGTGTTGGCTCCCCATCTGCATCAGTTAATAATAATGGCGTGGATGCCCAAAGGATTGAGCGCATTTCATCTGCATAGCCTTCGAAGGAACATGAGCATGAGGAAGAGAACCAGCTTATAGAGAATGTTGCGAATTCTGATGACCCTGTCTCGGAGGACTAGGTTGTGGTCGTAGGGTCCTCTGACATTGCTGATAGAGTCCGAAGTAGGAAGGGTATGAGTACCAAAGCTGCAAAGTCTGCCTCTAAAAGGAAGTTAATATTGCCAACCCCTCCGTCTCGTACGACTCGTCAGAAAAGTGCCCAGGGTAAAGCAGTGGTGTTTCCTGCTATCGAAGGGCCTAGTGATGAAGACATCCATGGTAAGCCTGCATCCTTGTTATAAAAAATTCCTTATAGTTTATTAGTCTGATAATCATATGACTGCTACAGGTCTTCCTAACACGAAGGAGCTTCCGACCCCCTTGGCTTGTCACTTGCTGGTGGAGCATGTGACCCCGCCTAGTTGGAAAGGGGTGTTAGACAATAGGTCCCTGGAGAATCTTTGTGACATGCATTACAAGAGTTACACAAGGCAAGCTGTACTTGATAATCAGTTAAATACTCGGACAAGAGAGCTCCTGCGTGCTGTAAAGACTGCAAGGGAAGAGATGGATGTAATGCTTGCTAGGGAGAAGGCAAGAGATAAATAGTATGCAGATCTGCAGGCCAAGTGTGAGGAAGCCATGAAAGACTTCAAGAAGAACCCCCTAGTTCAGGATCTCCTAGCAGATGTCAAGAATCTTGAGGCACAACTTGCCAAAAGCCGCGCTAAGTGCAGCAGGCTAACTCTTGAAGGAACCAAAGTCACCAGCTACAAAGAACAACTTTCTGTGTTGACTACTAAGTGTTCAGGTTATGAAGCAGAGAGAACTAGGCTCATTGAGCAGGAGATCAAGCTGAGGGAAGAAGTTGATGGACTGGACTTTCGCTGCAAAATTTTGAAGAAGGACAGGATGAACTTTGTGTCCAAAGTCATTCCTTATATTGCTATGGAGCTCTACCACAATGACGAAGTGGGTGAAGTGGTGGGAAGGTTGGTTAATGAAGCCATCTTCTATGGCAAGTGCACCACACTTGAAGAGGTAGCAGCTACAGGCAAACCAATGGTGCTTTCGGATGTCCCCTATTACAGGTCCACTGCTGTGAAGGAATATGATGAAGCTGGTAATGCTTTGTCTACTGCTGAGTTCCCTTTCCTTTCTGAGGCCACGAAGGACCCTACGACATCCATTGAGGATCTCTTGTCGAAGAAGCCCTAGAAAGTTCAGCCTGTCTCCCCCAACAAAAAGACTCCATCTGCCAAGGTTCCATCCCCCAGATCTGCTAATCCCACTCGTTCCAAAGTCTGATGAAGGCTACCCTATTTTGTAGTAATTTGATCCCCAGGGTGGTATGTACCCTGTTTATAACAATTGTCCTATGTCTCTTTCCAGGCTGAGGCCTGATGAAACAATTAACTGTGTGTTGGTTAAGGCGATGGCCTTATGTTTAGACAATGTTTGTGAACAGATCGTTAAGGCTTTGGCTTCTGGCTAGGTGAACTAGCATAAATTAAAGTATCTAATACTGGAGACTTTGTCTCATTTTTGTTAAGTTTGATTCTTCTCGTACATTTCATATGCATGTATCTTATTTTACAACCTAAGGCGTATGGTAGATGCATAGCCTCATTGTGTGTAAATTCTGCACCAAGAATATATCAATCGTATAATTTAATTGCTGACAGAGGGTCTCCATCTTTATCCTTTGGGTAGCATAAGGCTTGGAATACTGTTGATCCCAGTTGAGCAAACGATCCTTATAGAAACTGACTTGATAATAACTTGTTAAATATTACGCGGAATTTAATATTCAACCTTAAGAAGAAGAACAATAACAATAACTTTTAAACACCTCAATTATATTAATAACGAATAATCTAACCAGTATTAGGGTTTTAAAACCTTGAAGTGTATCGACCTTAGATATAAAACATACGTACATCTAATCTAACCTAGGACCTCCTTTTATAGGCTAAGGAGTCCTTTACATAATACAATACGTAACCTACAAGATAAATATCTTTTCCATATTTATCTAATACAAAATATTAAACCGACATATCAACTAGCAGTGTTTACAATACATTAACAGTGGTTACATATACTACTAGCAGTGGTTTAACTTCAGCAGTGGATATATTCTTCTGGTAGTGGTTTCCTTTACTCTAGTCGTGGTTCCAATACTTAGAATAATTCTTGTTATGAGGAACCTAAAACCCAACAATCCTTCCCTAAACTTGATACATTCATATAGAATTCTCAAGTTTCCTTTGATCCCAAAACATCTGTATTGGAGGATGGATCCAAACACTTAACAGTTTTAAAAATGTTTTCATACTTCAGCAACAAACTGTAAGCTTGATCATCATAGGGTTCCAGCATCTTTAAACCACCAGGCTTCACCATCTGAGAAATAACTCTTGGATAATTATTCAGTTGAGGATAATCACCTTCTACAAGCATATGAATAAGTTCTCCAGAAACAGTCAACACATGAACTCCACAAGATTGATATAAAAACCATCTTGTAACTTGACCATTGTAGAGTCCTTTCCATTCAGGTTCATCATGAGTAGGTTCAAACAAAATCTTCAAGTGATGATAAACCATTCTCTCATGATAATCATCTGGACGTACATCACCAAATTTATTCTTGTACAGCTTCCAAAGATTCATCAAATCATCTCTATCCAGATATTGAAGCATTTGTGAAAATTTCTAAAACTCAGAAACTTCATTACTGACTCTTTGAATTTTCCAACATCCTTCACTTCCATTAAGCTCAAATGTATAAGAAATAATTTGATTACCATTCACTTCTTTCAGTCTTTTAGAACCAGATTCCTCCTGAATCTCATATTTTCTCTTTTGTCTACTCTTAATCCACTCTTCTTCTTTTTCAGAATTCATTGGATTAAAATCCTCATTAATCTTCATACATCTCAGATAAATTTCTTGAATCCTCTCAAATGAACACTTACTGAGATTTTCAGAAATATGTATACCTGAATTCTTGATAATCTTCATCATTACATTTCTCATCTCACCTTTTGTAGGAGGTTTCTTCCTTATAACTTGCTTCTTCTCCTTCCTGATCCTCCTTGCCCATTCATTCAAGATTCTGGCTCTTTCATCAATAGATAACAATCCCCACTCTTGAGTTGTGTACTCATTATGTATATCATTAGAAGCTTGAAGATAGGATTGTGTATTATTCCATTCATCTAGCCATTTCTGAGTAGCTTCTTCTTTTTCTTGCTTTTCTTTCTCTGCAGCTGCTTCTTCTTCAGCTTGCAGACCTCTTGTATACTCTTCATCATAAGCAATCTGTTCTTCTCTACTTTTAAACTTCAAAACTGGTTAAGCAATACCTTTTCCCTTTCCAATGTCTGGTTGAGCCACCTTCTTCTTCAAAGGCTCACCAATAATCAAATTCTTACTCAAAGGTTTAGGTGTAGGTGAAGTAGATTTAAGAACTAATGGAGCAGGTGCAATGGTAGGTGTAGGATTAGATGAAGTTTTACTTAGATTTATCAATGTACTTGCAACTTCCTTTTCAACTTTTTTGGTTTTGGGTGGTGAAACAGAGGTAGTTGTGACAATTGTAGATGTGGTTGTAACAGCAATGGTTGATTCTAAGGTGGGAGTGGTTGTGATTACCTTTTGTGAAGTTCTAGTAGTGGTTTCATTAACACCAGCCGTGGTTGCAGAAACACTGGCAGTGGTTGTGTTCTGCACCACCTCATTTTCTTTTCCTTCTACCACAATCTTCAGGGTTTCAAGAACAGCCTCATTCCCATCTTTATCAGACACCACAAAATGCTCTCCTTGATCTCCACTATCCACATCCTCTTCCATATTCACATCAATAGCCTCCCCTGAATCCAAGCCTTCACTCCTCCCCTGTTTGGATACATTCTCCAAAATACCATCCTTTGAGAAGTCCACCTTCTTTTTCTGAATCCTAACCTTTCTTAGAGCAGCAATCCCAGGTCTTCTGACTTTTTCCAGCACAAACATTCTGTGCTTCAACCTCCTTATCTCTTTGCCCTGAAACACAGCTAACTCCTGAAGACTTGAGATTGTATTTTCCATAGTTGTACATTTAACCGTCAATTCATGTAATTGTTCAAGAATATCCTCCCCACTTCGACCTGTGTTAACTGGTCCGAGAGGTGGTTCATTGGAAAAGTCATCATGTACCTGATCATTAGCCGTCAATTCAATATCATGTTCCAAACTACCCTCATCACTTCGACCTGTGTTAACTGGTCCGAGAGGTGAATCCTTGGGTAAAGAAAACATAGCACCAGACCTAGCCTGATCATCTATGCACCCTGATTGAGCCAGTTGGCCAGGGATTCCTCCACCTGTGTTGAGTTCCTAAGAACTCTCCACAATAGGAGTTGCCAAAGGTTGGGTCTTATGTATGTTTCCACTGTCCTGACCAACATCTAAGCATGAATCAGTAGTGGAAGCCCTTCCAATCATGTCACCTCCCCAACTTGTGACAGCCTCATGAGCTACACCACTAACACCAGCCTGAGGTAGCTTGGTGCTCTTCCTTCTCCTAGTCCACAAAATAGGTTTAGCAGTGGATCTAGATTGACTAGCAGTGGGTTCACATTCATGAGCAGTGGATGCAGGTTCATTGAACTGGGGTTCAGGATCATTCTCAAACTCAGGAATATCAGGCAAATTGATCATGTGTGGGAACAATGGGACAACTCTTATTTGGAAATTTGGGTTCTGATTCCTCATATGTGCAAAAACCTTAGGAAGCATATAATGCACCTCATACTTCCTATTATGTTCAACAGGCTCTGCGACTTGGCATTCCACAATAAGTTAAACAAACCTAGGATACAAGTAAAATTTATGCTTCTTCCTAATATTCTGCACTAACCCTTCATAAATCATCCTAGACCAATTAAATTTCCTCCCTTCAGATAAACAGATTATAGCAGTTGCAATTTTGGAGGGAAATTCATCAAACCCAGTGGTCTTGTTACTCACACACATCAATAAAGTGTGAATCAAAAACTTTCATTTAGGAGAAAACATACCTTTCAAAAATTTTACCTTGTCTCCCCTTCTTGTATAACCTAATCTTTCTAAACCATCAAAGATTACATCATCATAAAGATTAACTATACCATCAGCATCATCCAACTTTAAAATACCTCTAATAACTTCCTCATCAACCAAAACCTCATTCTCATCAACAACAGAACTAAAAACCTCTACACCATCTCTCTCCTCAAGCTTAGCATTTCCCCATAATTGATGTACATATGACTTAAGAATAGTGATTGTTCTTTATCAAATAAGAAACAAGGTTATGGGTTTTGGAATACAATGACGGCATTGTGATTGGTTATGAGATATGATGTGGGATTTGAGAAATAAGTAGGTGAGAGTGGTTAGGGTTTATGTTGAGCGCCAATTGGAAGGGATTTGAAGATCATTTAAATGATCCAGCAATGATTTGGGGAAATATGTAGCACCAAAGTTACAAAACAACCCCTCAAGTATCCATCAGCAGCAATATACTAGCAGTGGATTGAAAACCACTAGCAGTGGTTTGAAATGCCCTAGCATTGGATACAACAACCACACTCCAATCAGTTGACCAAGATTACAGCAACCAAATCAAGGCCAAAAATAGTGAGATTATGCAATAATATGAAGAATTACAAAAGATTCACAATTTTTTTGTTTTTTTTTAAGACTAAAACTAAACAGCAAAAGCTCCAAAAACCTCCAAAGTATACAAACAATCCTTCATACATGCATATCACAAACATAAACCAAACACTGAAAGTATAATTAAGGTTAGCAGTGGTTAGAAAAGAACTAGAAGTGGATTTAAAAAGTATACTGGCAGTGGTTAGACCAGTATTAACCACCCAGTGAACAGGTCAACTCCCAGTTATTAATCCGGCCACCAAAGTCAAAGACTTCATTTACTCCTCAACAACTTATACCTTCCCCACATTAAACTTGTTGAGTTTGATAGACTCCTTGAGATCGTTTTGAACCTCTAAGGTTTAACAATAACAAGATATAACATTGCACAGCGGAATAAACATAAGAACACTTTGTTATTGACACAAGGTTTTTCTTTCACCATCTCATCCAAATATTATTTGATCAGAATAATACGTGTTACCTAAATGTAACAGGGATCAAAGCCTTCTTCGATCTTGGAGGTAAACAAATAACCTAGGCGTTTACAATAAACTACACGCCCTAGGTTACACATACACACACCATTGACTACATTATGGAAGACTTAATTATTAAAACCTACATCCCATGTCTTCTTTATATACTAGAGGATTAGGGTTTACAAGATACTACGAAGGACTAAATAATAAATCTTCTTTTGCAAGCAAGTCCTTCCATCTTTTTGTAGATTTCTTCTTTGTCACTTTAAGCCCTTGATGTTTCATTCTTTATTGTTTTGTATCATCAAATCAAGAAACCCAACAATCTTCCCCTATTTGATGATGACAAAACAAACACTGTTCTTGTACGAACTTCCCTAGACGAAGTAGCAGAAGTTGAGATAATAAATCTCACCATGAATGAAACAATCCTATCTTCCTTTGTCTTCCCCTTAATCCATGCCACGCCACTTCAACATATCTTCCCCTTTTTTTATCAACAAATAGGGAATGTAAGCAGTAGAAACTTCCCCTTGAGTGGTGCATGAATATCAAATGATTCTTTCGTCATCCGATATTGAATAATATAAGCAGTACAAACAAGCATTCGAGCAGTAGAATCAAAATAGTATAGCAGTGGATACAAATAGAAACTAGCAGTGGTTTCGAGAAAACACTAGCAGTGGTTTCGAGAAAACACTAGTAGTGGTTACGAAAAACACTAGCAAAGCTGCTTTTAACCATGAATCATAAACACCACACAATGTATAAACAACCTCTATCAAGAATTAGAACAAGTAAAAAAAATTCAAGAAGTTGAATATGCATGAAAACCCTAAAAATCGAATTTCTGAAAAACCCTTCAGCAGCAGACTTCGACATAGTATAACTTTTTCCTGAAAGCTCCAATTGACAATCCATCGGGTCAAAAGTTAGATGAATATATAGAGAACGTCCACCAAAAATTTCGTCCTGATCCAACAGCTAACGAAAAAGTTATTGCGTTTTTAAAACAGTGCTGCAGAAAAGTTGCGAATTTTGTATAACTTCGATTTTGTTCATCCTTTTTTCGCCAAGAAACCTTGTGAATCCCTAGGTAACGAGCTCCCCAAGCTCTGATACCAATTGTTGAGTTTGATAGACTCCTTGAGATCTTTTTGAGCCTCTAGGGTTTAACAATAACAAGATATAACATTGCACATCGGAATAAACATAAGAACACTTTGTTATTGAAACAAGGTTTTTCTTTCACCATCTCCTCCAAATATTATTTGATCAGAATAATACGTGTTACCTAAATGTAATAGGGATCAAAGCCTTCTTCGATCTTGGAGGTAAACAACTAACCTAGGCGTTTACAATAAACTACACGCCCTAGGTTACACATACACACACCATTGACTACATTATGGAAGACTTAATTATTAAAACATACATCCCATGTCCTCTTTATATACTAGAGGATTAGGGTTTACAAGATACTACGAAGGACTAAATAATAAATCTTCTTTTGCAAGCAAGTCTTTCTATCTTTTTGTAGATTTCTTCTTTGTCACTTTAAGCCCTTGATGTTTCATTCTTTATTGTTTTGTATCATCAAATCAAGAAACCCAACAAAAATTACTGATTCCATCTTAACTTCTATTAAAGAACATCATACTCACATATTTCCCATAGTACTAACATAACAACACTTCTCTCTCTAAAAAATCTTTCAAAATCTGCTTAACCAAAAATCATCATGAGCCATTCAAATCCAATCAATGTCTCATCTGATAGCTCATTTTCGGATAGTGTTTGGGATGATAGTGCTTGGCATTTTGTTCTGAACAATCCAGGTAGAATAAAGAGAGAGGTGTTTGAAGAGGTTTCTTCAAGAAAAAGAACCAATTTGGCCATGAGCACTACCCCTTCAGTTGCTGGTCCATCCTCACTCCAACCAATGCCTCAGGATGCCATCATCAAGGAAGATAGTTCAGACATGAGCTCTTATGTATCTCCTTATGAAGATACAGATGATGAGACATCCACAAGAGTCTTGAGTGTGCCTCCCCTTGCTGCAATAATCCGTCCTGAAGAGCTACAAGCATCACCTAATGTACCATTGTTGACAGCACCACCATCAGAGGGTGGGCTTGCATGCCCAAAGGTGTGGAGGGTGATTGATAGGCGTAGGGCACCTAAAGTGATTCCTGAGTGGGCCTTTCCAAGGAAGCCTTAGGTGGTGGGGGAGAAGATGTGAAACTTGTGTCCTGAGTTGGTTGTGTGAGCACTTTATGATATAATCTCTTGTTAGCTGTTATCCATGGTTGTAACCACTGCATTTCTGAATGCAGTTTATAAAATATGAATAATAGAACCATGTATTTTCTTTTAAGTCTCTTGCATCCTTCTAACAGTGATTTTGTTTCATTACTCTGCAAAATGGTTAGTGGGAACACAAAGAAACAAGCAGTGGTTTAAGCAGAACTAACAGTGGTTAAAACAAAAGTAGCAATACTAAGATTAACTAATAACAGTACATAATTTTACAAACTTTTACAAAACAATTTAAGATTTAGAGATTAATCATTCCAATACTAACTACAAGGTACTGAAACCTTCCCACATCAAAAGCTTTAGTGAGAAGATCAGCCACATTGAAATAAGTATGGATTTTGACCATTTGAATCAACCTTTTCTCATTACAATCTCTAATAAAATGGTGCCTTATCTCAATATGTTTGTTCTAGAATGTAAAAAAGGGTTTTTAATGATGCATATTGTACTGTTATTATCAATGTAAATCTTAGTATGCATGAAATTGTACCCAAAGTCCAACAATTGATTATGAATCCAAAGCACTTGTCCACAACAACTAGCAGCAGCCACATACTCAGCTTCAGTTGTAGAATTGGCCACAATTGTTTGCTTTTTACACTGCCATGAAATTAGTCTTCTTCCCAAAAACTAACATCCACCAGTTGTAGACTTCCTATCCAAACTAGCACAAGCATAATCACTGTCTGTATAGGCCACCAAATCAAATTCAGAATCCTTAGAATACCAAAGGCCCAATTTAGGATGACCTTTAAGGTATCTAAAAATTCTCTTAACAGCATTCATGTGTGTTGTGTTGGGTGTGACTTGAAACCTTGCACACACACAAACTGAGAACATTATATCTGGCCTAGATGTTATGAGATACATCAAAGATCCAATCATGGATCTATACAGCTTCAAATCAACTTTGGGACTTCCATCATCAGGTATCAGTGGTTTCTGAATCTCCATTGGTATACTAGCACTCTTGACATCTTGAAACCCAAACTTCTTTAAAACATCTGTGATGCAGGTTTTACTGACCAGGTCTTAATATTTATAGTGTCTTGCTATACCTATGGTCTACCCTAATGCACTAACGGGCAGTATACCCGGTCGTGTGTAGTGTAGTAAATGGTAAAGCCGAGGTCGTCCCAAGAGCTATGTGTGTCGGATAATTACTAAGTCTAATTGTCATAGAATATAAATGGTTTGATAGGGTTTTAATTAATTAAACTACGAATGCAGAATATAAAAGCAATTAAATGGTAGAAAGGAAATCAATAAAGGAATAGTGGTGCTAACCTAGTCAATCCTCCTAACTAGTTATGTCTACATCTACCTACTTCCAATTACTTCAGGTGGGGTCAAATTTGAGAGGACAGCATTTGGTCAATTCGCCCTAACTTATCAGCAAAGATGCCACCACAGGAGAAATCAGGTCCACCGTCATAAGTCCTATTGTTCCTGGTCCCCTAAGCCTAGTCATTAAGTACCGCTACATGCTAGATTCTAAATAGTGAGTGCCCGGCCGTTAGGAACTTAGACACTACACCCCCCAATTCTTAAGTTCATCCAAACGATAGGTGATCAGTTGGTCAAATTACACAAGTAGAAAGGGTCGTCAGTTGGTCATATCTTACCCTTCATGTCTCAGTCCGCTCACCTAGGGTCAGTTGGTCATATCTCCTAGGAAATTGGCCTCTACCGTCATTCAAAACTACCGAACCAGGGGTGACTACCAAAGAACTATGCATGCATACACTTAGAAATAATTGTACGGAAGTAAAGGTAAACGTAAACAGAACAATTAAGGAATCATAACTAGGCTAGCACCAAAGGGTGCTTAGCCGCTCATATTAATCATGCACATCAATTCAATATTCAAAGGTACGAAATACATGAATCGAAAGTAAAAGAAATAATAAACGCTAAAGCTTATCGTAATGGTGTGACTTCTCCCTTGGAAACAGCTCCGTATGCTTCCCTAGACCTTCCTTGAGTATTTTCCCACGTTCTCAGAGTATTGTGTGTGGAATGGGATGATTAGAAATGCTGGAATTCGTGGGGTATTTATAGGCCAGGTCTGGGTTACGGCGTAACCAATAGATGAGTTACGTCGTAACCTTTTATTCCGTCGTAAAAGCACTAGATCTGCTAGTTACGGCATAACCTTATAAGTGGTTACGCCGTAGTCTTCAATAAACCTGGTTACGTCGTAAGTGATGCAGTAGTTATGGCGTAACTATCAGCGGCGTGGAACCTCTTTTGACCTAATGGAGTTACGTCGTAATCTTAGGAAGGAGTTACGTCGTAACCTCTTGATGAGTTGGATTTCAGGGTCACGCAATAGTTACGGCGTAATGTGAGAGACGATTTACGCCGTAACCTCTTCAAAATAAGCATACTGTGATAAATCCTAAGTAATGTTTCCATTTCCGCGTCTCTTTAGCTCCAATGCTCGCAATTTATCTGAAAGTGTAAAACAATGGAAAACAAGCGTAAATCCATATAAATGATATAAATAATGAGCATTAACGGGGGAAATTGACACTTAATAATCAGGACTATTTGATGTTATCAAATATCCCTCACTTGAACTCTACTTGCCCTCAAGTAGACCTTAATAGATAGATTCCTAAAAAGATATCTCCCAAAACCTGGAAAATATGAGTTTACAAATCCCTTATGCTAGAATAAAACAAAGCCGAACACCTTACGAAAGGGGAACAAACACTCAAATATCTCAACTATTCTAAGTGTCAATTTCGGGGTGATCACTCAATCGCACAGTCATAGCATGTATTCTATCATAAGCTTGGCGGTTACACCAATCTCTACCACTGGAGTTAAGGGCTAAACAATTCTCGAAGGCAATATGGGTGGACACGACAAAGGTTAAGGGGTGACTCGTCACTACTAACATGTCACGGCAAAGTGGACAAAATCAATGATACATGACCAAATCCATGGCCAAGACACCAAAGATTGCTCGCTGCATCACCTAGACATGCTTCATGACTAAAGGGTAGGATAAGACATGGGATGTATAATTGGTGTAAAATGAAAAACAAGCAGGTAGTCTATATCTATAACTAAGTCATCACCACTTACCGTCCGCCCAAAGTTCAAGCTTAGAAGTCTAGAGATCGGATCATGAAATGCAAGGTAGATGTGTCATTAGAGGACGTCGTGATAGGCACACTACCTTTTCTTCTTCAGTTGGTATTACTCCAACTCCAATCTTCAAATGTGACCGAGGTGGCCTCCTCGATACTAAACAATAAAGCTCATACTATAGTGCTTATAACATTGCACTTTACAAAATCATAACTGAATCAACTATTTTTTTTGAATCATAACTAATAACATAACATCCCCCCACTTGAGATGAACAAAGGGAATTCGGGGGGTCTTCAATGATCTTCATAATTGTTGTCGATGAAAGCGTGATTTCCAAACCTTTCCACTCGAACCTTGAACTCAGGCAAATGATGACTTCCCAATTACAAATAAAGACTACAAGGTAGGATAAGGTGTAAGGGTGTAATGAAACAATATATTGGGGTGACAAAATGAAAGGAATGGCTCAGAAGGGTGTATCTAGGGGTATCTTGCACTAAAGGTGAGTTCAACAAAAGGGTTTCACAAGGGGGTCAAAAAGTCGAGGTGACTAATCGATAGATTCACAATGGTAGGCTATTTGGGTGATAATCTTATAATACTGCCTTCTAAAACTGAAAAGTCCAAATACATCGAGCTAACTCAACATACCTCGTATATGGTCTCGAAATGATGCAAAGGCCAAGTTCTAAAGTTTACAAGCTACCGGCACACATAATTTGGTGGATTTGGGGTAAAATATAGGAAACAGATAAGGCTAATCTCACCATATAATATCAAGGGTTGTATGTGCTCGGCTAAGGTCTAATCTAGTTAGGTTCGGAAAAACATGTCAAAATATAAAAAATGGCAAAATTTTTCAAAAATAAACTAGAAAAAGGAGGGCGAAATAAAGTTCAAGAGATAATTCTACTCCCGTCCCCCCACTTGAATTGTACAAAGTCCCTTTTGTACTAAACATTAAAATAAAGGTGAAGAGAAAGGTAGAATTAGAGCGAGAACTTCTCTGAAATTTGTTCCAAAAAGAAGAAGGCCCACGAGAAAGGATCGTGCCTTCGTTAAAGCGTCAAGAGCAAACTTCAATCCCTGAAATCACAATACCGACAAGCATAATTCTAAAAAGAAAAAATAAAATGAAAAAAAAAACCTAACTCACTTTCGTAGGAATCATGGTTGCATTTAGCGAATGCAACAAGCCTTTTAAACCACTTGGTGTCCCAAGTGGACGAGTGAAGTCTCGTGAGGGTTTACAGGGAACACACCCACAAAGTTCATTTAAAAACTAATACAAGGTTACTGTGTTTTAAAATGAAAGAATTAAAGCAGAGGAGAGTTACGTCGTAACTCTAATAAGAGAGTTACGCCATAACTTGCAAAACCTGGTATGAGCTGAGAAGCGAATAGTTACGGCGTAACCACTGAGATGGTATTACGCCGTAATTGGTAATGCGTCAAGAATTTTGCTGCTAAAATGTTGGTTACGGCGTAATCACCAAGATGAGTTACGCCGTAACTCTGTTCAGATCAGCAACTGCAGCAGTAATTCCTTCATTGTCTCCTGCAAAAATGGTTAGAAAACACAAACCCAACAGAAAGGAAATAAAAACAAAAGAAAGGGATAATTCGGGTTGTCTCCCGAAAGAGCAATTTTCTTTAATAACTTAAGTTAGACTCAGAGCCGTGGGCTACCAGTGTTTGTCTGTCATTTCGTGGACTGGGCAATCTTCATGTTGAAGCCAGCTGATCAAATTCTCATCCCGTTTGTATCCATCTCCAAGGTCTAAACACCCTAAGTAAAAGTTTTTGATCTTTTGGTAGGGGTGATCAAAACCTTTGGCTTTATCTTCTTAACTAATACCAAGCAGGGGTCTAGAATAACTCAACTGTCTTTTAGTCCAATTTTTAAAGTTTTTGACAGTCCTTGGCATTTTGAAAACAGTTTTATCATCGCCAATCTTTAACCAAACCAGTCCTTCCTTCATGTTTTTATCAAGCCCAGATATTTCTTTAAAGGGTTTTTCGAAAATCACCCCAGTCAGCCCATCTGCCATGAATTCGCTAACATCTTCCAAAACCACAAAGTCGACTAGAAACGAGTGTGTTCCTACAAAAACTCGTATGTTTGTTGCTATCCCGAGGAAGTTGTTTCCTTTGTAATCAAGCTCTTTTTCCATAACCTAGTTGTAGCATTCCTTAGAGATAATATTGACTGGGGAATCTGTGTCCATAAATGGGTGAAAGTCAATGAATCCAATTTTGCATGAGATCTTCAGATAATAGGGATTCCTATGATGGATTCGTGCCCCCATCTCATAAAACTGCGGTTGGTTCGAGTGTAAGAATGTTTTTTCAGAGTTGTCTTGCCAAGGTGTCATCTCGACATCACTAGAGAGGTCTTCAGCACATAATCCTACGTTATCTTCTTCCTCAAAATTCACGAAAGCATCAAAATCTTTCCCTGAGTCAATCTCTCCAGGATCCGGGGGGTCGCTAAGAAACTTTTCAAGGGCTTCACCAAAATCCCCCACTTGCTCAATAGTACACACCTTTTTCGGGGTGGACAAATGTTCATTAGGTCCGAATGTGGCGACCTCTCCATTAGCCTCCAGAGTCAATTTACCGGCAAAGACATCTACTTTAGTGTGAGCAGTAGCAAGCATGGATCTTTCTAAAATTACATGTATCTTGTTGTCTTCCGGGATATCAAGAATCACAAAATCTACTGGAAAAAGGAATCTCTTTATCTTCACTAATACATTTTCAACAATTCCTAATGGCGATTGCATGGATCGATCGGCCATTTCAATTTTCATCTTGGCCGGTTTTAAGTTGCCAATTCCCATACGCAAAAACATCGAACGAGGCATTATACTAATACTAGCTCCAAGATCAGCCAGGGCGTTACACAAGTTCAGGCTCCCGATGTAGCAAGGGAGAGTAAAACATCCTAGATCTTTTTCCTTTTGTGGTAACTCGTTCCTCAAAACCGCTGAGCATCTTTCGTTGAGGCGAATAGTCTCATCACCACTTAATTCCCGCGTAGCATCATTGGGAGGGTTTACCAGCAGAGTTTGGTCCAAAAGTGATTGCTTCTCCATGCTGATCCGTCGCTTAACCTTTTCTGAAAAGGTCAAGGGTTCTTCGAGGATAGTTTCTACAGTGTAGACAACTTCTTCCTCCCGAGCTGCTAGGTAATCAGAGATGGCTTCTGAATATGAACTGACACTTTCCTCTAATCTTTTTATCCTATCGTTGTGAATTTTAATAGAAGAGACTGTATTATCCACGAATGCTCTCATCATCTTTTCAATCCTATCGTCGTGCTCTCTTGATTCTTTGATGTGGTCGAGAATATTTTTCTCAATGTTGCTTCCGGAATCGGTCTCAAATACACTATTAACTTTTTCAATCCTACATCCTTCAACTTTTCTTTCTAATCTCTGTTTTTCAAAAATTTCCCCGTAATTGTATTCTTGTTTTGTTATAGTCTTCATTACTTTATGATCGAAGTTATCTCTTGGTCTGTATCCAGTATCCATGTGCCACTTGTAGCAATGTTCAGAAATCCGCTGAATACATTCCAAGGCCTGATCAGGAGTCATGCTAGGAATGGGTCTTGGTGAATCAAGGAGTTCTCATGTTTGCGCATTAATCCCCCGATAGAAAACGTATACGATCTGATGTTTGTTTAAATCATGAGTAGGGCAACGGTAGAGAAGCTCAATGAATCTTTCCCACGCTTGGTACAGCGTTTCTTCACCAATCTGCACGAATTGATAGATTCTCCCATGAAGCCTAGCCATTTTAGAAGGAGGGAAAAACTGCTGGATTAACTACTTTCTTAGTTTTCCCCATGCTTCTTTACTTTCACTAGGAAGTTTGTTATACCATCTCTTAGCTGTTCCAGTGAGAGTCATAGGAAAAATCCTTGCAGTTACTGAGTAACTAGGAGTACCCCTGACGTTGAAAAGAGAGGATAAGTGAAGAACTTCATCTATGTGATCCTGAACGTCCTCATCTTTGTCTCCAGTGAACTCAAGCTTATGTAACTCCCGAATAATATGATCTGGGATAGAGTATTTTTGGGTAGGAGAATCCTTAGTGAAGCTTCGTTGGCAGTTATCGTTTGGTCGGTCCAGATACTGCTCCATGGTAAGGTCATTGATATTATTTTCATTGATGACTTCTGGTTCTGTGTCCGACTGGTCTGATTCGTAAAATGAGAAGATGTTGTGAATAGGAACCGGAGAATAGATCCTCTTTTTCCGAAATTGCTTCTCTGGGTCAATGAATGGGGTAGCCAGAAAGGGCCTAGAGCTGCGAGTCTTGTATCCTGACATTATCAGAAAGAAAATTAAAAACATACTTAATATGAAATCCTAATATAGCTCCCCGGCAGCGGCGCCAAAAACTTGACCAGGTCTTAATATTTATAGTATCTTGCAATACCTATGGTCTACCCTAATGCACTAACAGGCAGTGTACCCGGTCGTGTATAGTGTAGTAAATGGCAAAGCCGAGGTCGTCCCAAGAGCTATGTGTGTCGGATAATTACTAAGTCTAATTGTCACAGAATATAAATGGTTTGATAGGGTTTTAATTAATTAAGCTACGAATGCAGAATATAAAAGCAATTAAATGGTAGAAAGGAAATCAATAGAGGAATAGTGGTGCTAACCTAGTCAATCCTCCTAACTAGTTATGTCTACATCTACCTACTTCCAATTACTTCAGGTGGGGTCAAATTTGAGAGGACAACATTTGGTCAATTCGCCCTAACTTATCAGCAAAGATGCCACCACAGGAGAAATCAGGCCCACCGTCATAAGTCCTATTGTTCCTGGTCCCCTAAGCCGAGTCATTAAGTACCGCTACATGCTAGATTCTAAATAGTGAGTGCCCGACCGTTAGGAACTTAGACACTACACCCCCAATTCTTAAGTTCATCCAAACGATAGGTGATCAATTGGTCAAATCGCACAAGTAGAAAGGGTCGCCAGTTGGTAATATCTTACCCTTCCTGTCTCAGTCCGCTCACCTAGGGTCAGTTGGTCATATCTCCTAGGAAATTGGCCTCTACCGTCATTCAAAACTACCGAACCAGGGGTGACTACCAAAGAACTATGCATGCATACACTTAGAAATAATTGTACGGAAGTAAAGGTAAACGCAAACAGAACAATTAAGGAATCATAACTAGGCTAGCACCAAAGGGTGCTTAGCCGCTCATATTAATCATGCACATCAATTCAATATTCAAAGGTACGAAATACATGAATCGAAAGTAAAAGAAATAATAAACGCTAAAGCTTATCGTAATGGTGTGACTTCTCCCTTGGAAACAGCTCCGTATACTTCCCTAGACCTTCCTTGAGTATTTTCCCACATTCTCAGAGTATTGTGTGTGGAATGGGATGATTAGAAATGCTGGAATTCGTGGGGTATTTATAGGCCAGGTCTGGGTTACGGCGTAACCAATAGATGAGTTACGTCGTAACCTTCTATTCCATCGTAAAAGCACTAGATCTGCTAGTTACGGCGTAACCTTATAAGTGGTTACGCCATAGTCTTCAATAAACCTGGTTACGTCGTAAGTGATGCAGTAGTTACGGCGTAAGTATCAGCGGCGTGGAACCTCTTTTGACCTAATGGAGTTACGTCGTAATCTTAGGAAGGAGTTACATCGTAACCTCTTGATGAGTTGGATTTCAGGGTCACGCAATAGTTATGGCGTAATGTGAGAGACGAGTTACGCTGTAACCTCTTCAAAATAAGCATAATGTGATAAATCCTAAGTAATGTTTCCATTTCCGCGTCTCTTTAGCTCCAATGTTCGCAATTTACCTGAAAGTGTAAAACAATGGAAAACAAGCGTAAATCCATATAAGTGATATAAATAACAAGCATTAACGGGGGAAATTGACACTTAATAATCAGGACTATTTGATGTTATCAATCTGCCACATACTTATCTTGACTAATGAAGATACCATCAGTCCTCTGTTGAACTTGCAGTCCTAAAAAGAAAGTGAGTTCTCCTATGGAACTCATCTGAAACTTGTCATGCATAAGTTTCTCAAAGTCTTTGCATAGCTCTTTTTTGGTTGAGCCAAAGATGATGTCATCTACATAAACCTGAACTAGCAAAATATCATCCTTTAGCTTCCGTATGAACAAAGTCTTATCAATCAGTCCTCTCTTGAAGCCATTGTCCATCAAATAAGTAGAAAGGCACTCATACCATGCCCTTGGAGCTTGATGCAAACCATACATAGCCTTTTTCACCCTGTAGACCTTATCAGGATGATTAGGATCTTCAAAACCAGGAGGCTGACAAACATAAACCTCCTCTTCAATAGTACCATACAAAAAGGCACTTTTAACATCCATTTGATACATAACAAAGTTCTTGTATGAAGCATATGCCAAAAACAATCTTATAGCTTCAATTCTAGCAACAGGGGCAAACACTTCATCATAATCCAAACCTTCAGTTTGTGTGTATCCTTGAGCAACCAACCTAGATTTATTCCTCACCATAATACCTCTTTCATCCCTTTTATTTCTGAAAACCCATTTAGTCCCAATAGCCCTTTTTCCATTTGGAAGGTCAACCAATGTCCATACTTCTTGAAGCTTAAACTGCAATAGCTCCTCTTGCATTGATTCAACCCATCCTTCTTCTGATAAAGCTTCTTCAACTCTCTTGGGCTCCTTTTGAGACAGAAAACAAGCAAACAAACAATTTTGCAGATCTTTATGACTGTTCCTTTTGTGAAGTGATCTGGCAAACAAACCTTGTTCAGGAAAAGGTTGTTTGTTCATAGCTCTGCTTCTTGTTTGAACTGGAGTATTCAGATCTCCAAGAATTTGCTCTTTGGGATGATTCTTATGAACTCTGGTAGTAGGAATTGGACTCTCTGTGATGACTGTGTCTAAATTAGTAAAATTAGTATCTTTGAAGTAGTCATCCAAGTTTTCATCATCAGTAGGAGTATCTCTGTCTTCTAAATCAGGCATGTCAGGATCAGTGGGATACTCATCATCACCAAACAATGGCTTGGCAGGGATTCCAAAGTAAGAATCATCATCTGTACTTGCATCAGTGTTTGCACTTGTACTAGCAGTGCTAGAGATTGGCTTAGAAGAGGTTTTATTAGCCATAGCAGTGCTTTTATTTGGCTTAGCAGTGCTCTCAGAATGCTTTTTCTTTCTTTCAATTTCTTCTACCGACACTGAGTTATCTTTCAACAACTCTTCCTTATCTTGATGATGATCAACTTTATTGCCAGAATCCAAAACATCATCATCAGTGGGACCCTGCTTTTCAATGATGGGTGAGACAGAACCAGCTTTCCACTTTTCAACCAAATAGAACTCCTTTGGAGAATCAGCTTCCTTAGAATTTGTTTCTTCATCAGATTCCTTTGGTGTACCTGTATCAATATTAGTGGAAGTCCCTGCAATGATAGGCTCATAATTCATAGATTTGGTTAGCATATCAATGTTAAACAACCATTCTGGTCCTTTGCTCTCAACACTAGGAGTCTCTTCACTAAACTTAACATGTAAGTTTTCTTCTACAATCCTGGTCCTCCTATTGTATACTCTAAAGGCTTTACTATTTGAAGAATAGCCCAGAAAGTATCCATCATCTGCTTTCTCTTGAAACTTTCCTAGATAGTCTATGGTATTTAAGATAGTAACAGGTCACCCAAAAGGTTTTATGAATGCAATCATAGGCTTCCTATCATGTAACAACTCATAGGGGGTATTGTTATGAGGCTTCACTACCTTGCTTCTATTTTGCACATAACATTCAGTTCCCACAGCTTCAACGCAAAAGGTAGTTGGTAACTTTGATTCTGACAACATTGTTCTAGCAGCCTCAATTAGTGTTCTGTTTTTCCTTTCAGCTACACCATTATGTTGTGGTGTCCTAGCAACACTAAACTATTTTTCTATACCCTTAGACACACAGAACTGATTCATCACATCATTCTTAAACTCAGTTCCATTATCACATCTGATTACTTTGACTTTATGGTTTACTTGATTTTCTATCTTAGTAATGAAACTCTTGAGGATCTCACTAGTCTCACTCTTAGCAGCCAAAAAGTATACCCAAGAAAATCTACTATAATCATCAGTAATCACTAGGCAATACTGCTTATGGTTCAAACTTTTAACAAAGGTAGGTCAAAATAAGTCCATATGAAGCATAAACAATGGTTGTGTAATGGTGTTTACAGTTTTGGTCTTACAAGAGGCTCTATGTTGTTTTCCTTTCTGACAGGCCACACATAGTTCTTTACACTTAAAAACCTTAGAAGGTAACCCTCTCACTAAGTTTCCCTTTACCAATTTATTGATTGTTTTGAAATTAAGGTGTCCTAGCCTTCTATGCCACAATTTAGACTCATCTACTGATGCCTTAGCAAATAAACAGGTTAAGGACCTATTAGGAATTACATCTTTAAGATTAAAACAATATATGTTTTCCATCCTAGGAACCCTAAGCTGAATATACTTTTCATCAGGCATTTTGAAATCAGGAGACAACACAACACACTCAGTTTCCCCAAAAAGTACCCAATTTTTCTTATCACACATTTGAGAAACACTGAATAAATTGTATTTTAGTCCCTGTATCAGATAGACTTTTTCAAAGTATAATTTCCCTGTTCTGATTGTGCCTCTGCCAAGTATCTTTCCTCCCTTTGGATCATTGCCAAATGCCACATATCCTCCATCATAAGTTTCAAAATCCTCCAGATTGCTCCCATCCCATGTCATGTGTCCAGAGCAACCACTATTAAAAATTCCTTTGTCTTTTAGCTCATCTTGTAGATTGCCCTGCACATGAATTTAACCAAGTTAGTTCCTTTTGTGGACCCAAGCCAATACTGACTTGGGTCTGCCCTGTGCATCAACATAATCAAATTTCTTTAGGTCCATTGATGCACTACTGGCATGGTGCAAAACCTTGGTCTTAGGCTTCCATTGCCAGCTAGCTGAGGCCTTTACAGCATAAAAATGATTCCCAACCACTGTGTCAGTTATCACCTTTGGAATAGTTAAAACTTCTTTTGTTTTAGTGGTGATATTCTGCTTAGCAGTGGAAACAGTTTGCTTAGCAGTGGATACATTTTGCTTAGCAGTGGTTGGAACCCATTTGGGTGCAGCAGTGATTATGGATTTTTTTTCCATTTCTAATTAACACTGCTCTAGGAACCATATTTTTATTAGGAGGAGGGATTGTTTTCTTTGAAAAGTTTTGATGATTTACCCTCCTCCAATGATTCCAAACTTGTGGTTGGTTTTTATAACAGTTTCTCTGTAAATGCTCAAAACTCCCACATTTTAACCATGCCTTCTTAACACATTTAAACTCATCTCCTAATTTGTTTGAAATTAGGCCATTAAAGTTTCTCTGATTTCCCCTAGGTATGTATCTTTTCATCTGTTCCCTAGGTACCTCTTTATAATCTACCACTTTCCTAGAAATTGGTGCTCCAAATCTAGGCATAAGGTTGGCTTGCTTAGAATCAACAGTCTTAACATTTGTTATCCTTTCAGTTTTTGTTGATTCAGTACTATCTTCCTCAGTATCTGATTCCCATTCTTCAATAATATGAGCATCAGATGACTTATCAGTACCTATCTTAGGTGACTCATACATGATAGTCTCACCTACAGGTTTGTTGAAACTAAATTCACTACTAAATGACAGTTCTTTTGCTGGTGGTGCATGACTCATAAGAGGTGGTGGTGGCATATCATTGTAACCTAGAACAAAACCATCTTTGAATAATCTTTGACCAATTGGCTTATTTACTAAATCAGAAGCATATTGTGTTTTAGCTACCCAATAACATGTTTTTCCTTTTCTGTTAGAGCTTCTTGTTTTACACTCTCTGCTTCATGTAGTTTTTGTTTAAGCATTGTAATTTCTCTGTCCTTAAGCTCAATCTTGCCACCAAGTATGTTAATCTTATCTACATACTCAAACTTACAGTTAATACAGAATTTAAGTTTCTCTTCAACACTCTCTAGACCTACTTTATAACCTAAGTTATCTAGTGAAAGTCTTTCTACCTCTCTTCTCAAACTTTCATTAATAGCTTTATAACCTGAGCTACCAATGCTGAAGAAGGCTTTGGATCTTCAGTAGCCTTCTTGTAGTCTTCACCAATACTTTTGGGAGCTCTGCATTCCATAGTAAAGTGACCCTTCTTCTTGCAGTTATAGCATTCCATCTTGCTCTTATCAACCTAGCTCTCCTTTGACCATCATACTTAACTTGCCTGCCTGTCCTCCTCAAGAACTTCCTAGCTTGCAGTGTTAACATTGCCATTTGCCACTGAAGATTGATTTCCTCAAGATCATTAGGATCAATTTGATCCAGATCCTGATTTAGCACTGTAACACTAGTTGTAAGATCAGCCAGAAAAGCACAAATAGCCCCATCACTGACATTATCACTAACAGTGGTTTGTTTAGCAATAGCAGTGGTGATTCCATAGGCAGCAGTGGATGTATCTTGAGAACCCTTGTGATTTGTAGAAACAAAGGCAATATTTGGTGTGGTTGAAGACGAACCAGCAATATTCTTTTCATACTCATAGACCTTTAAATTATTGTAGAGATTATCCAGAGTCATATTCTCAAAGTCATCCTTGTTCCTCCATACAACAGTATGCATGGCCCATTCAGGTGACAAACTTCTGATGAACTTCAGATTGATGTATTCTTGAGCAACTTTGTATTCCACCAACTTCAGATGACTGATTAGCTTTTGTAGTTTGTTATAGGTGCCATCAAGACTTTCTCCACTGAGAGCAGTGAAGTTTTCAAGCTGATGCTTGAGCATGTTTTTCCTAGATTTTCTGGTAGCTTCATTACCAGCAAACCTTGTTTCAATGGCATCGATTAACTCTTTAGCAGTCTCATATTGTTCAAAGTCCAAAGCATACTCATTAGGTATTCCCATGGAGAGAATACTATAAGCTTTAATCTCCATCTTCCTTCTAGCCTTGTCAACTTCACTAACAATGGCAATCTCTTTACCATCATCACCCTTCTTGGGAAGAGTATCACCTTTTTCAACAACATCCCAGATTGTGTAATCTATCATGCAAATGTATTTCCTCATTCGCATTCTCCATACCTGATACTCACCCTGCTTCAGCATGGGCACCTTTGATGCAGTAACCATGTGAGTTTCGTCAGACATCTTAACTTTCTTGAATTGAACTTAACTTGACTTCTTTTTTATTATAGTTTCTAGATCACAAGCTTTGATACCACTTGTTGATCCCAGTTGAGCAAACGATCCTTATAGAAACTGACTTGATAATAACTTGTTAAATATTATGCGGAATTTAATATTCAACCTTAAGAAGAAGAACAACAACAATAACTTTTAAACACCTCAATTATATTAATAACTAATACTCTAACCAGTATTAGGGTTTTAGAACCTTGAAGTGTATCGACCTTAGATATAAAACATATGTACATCTAATCTAACCTAGGACCTCCTTTTATAGGCTAAGGAGTCCTTTATATAATACAATACGTAACCTACAAGATAAATATCTTTTCCATATTTATCTAATACAAAACATTAAACCGACATATCAACTAGCAGTGTTTACAATACATTAACAGTGGTTACATATACTACTAGCAGTGGTTTAACTTCAGCAGTGGATATATTCTTCTGGCAGTGGTTTCCTTTACTCTAGCCGTGGTTCCAATACTTAGAATAATTCTTGTTATGAGGAACCTAAAACCCAACAAATACCTTAAGACCACTTAGGAAAGTTAATGTGAAGTTTAGATGGATGTTATGCAAATGATCAAGACTTATTGTTTGTCTTGTTACATCCCTTCGACATTGAAACTTATAAAACGACTTGGCTGAAAAATCTTTGTTGTATTAGAACGAAACAAGAGATTTGAGGGAAAATATGTTGTACCATTAATTGGGTAGGGAGGATTACATCACTTTAGAAAATGAAAACTATGACACCTACCATTTGTGCTTCTTTCCCTAAGTGAGAAGAATGCAAATACATTGATTGAAAGCAAAGTAAAAATGTCCTTAGACATTGTAAGTTCTATATGTAAAAATTAAGAAGGGTAGCGCCATTCCAAGTCCTGTCAATAGCGTCTCCGTCAAGGGTTTCCATCTTGTAGGCTCCGTTTCCGTATGCTTCTGTTACAACGTAGGGTCCTTCCCACGTGGGCCCTAGTTTTCCATGATACTCAACTTTGCTTGCACTATTAAGTCGGAGGACGTATTCGCCTGGCTTGAATGTCGAAGGTCGAACCCTACTGTTGTAATACTTTTCAATCTTCTGTTTGTGAATAGTCTCCCGTATTGAGGCGATTTCCCTTATTTCTTCAAGTAAGTCCAGATTGCTATGGAGTCTTCCTTCATTTTATGTTGCTTCGAAATTCATGACAAGTTCTGTTTCGACACTTACTTCCGAAGGTATCACAGCTTCAATGTCGTATGTCAGGCTAAAAGGTGTTTCCCCATGACTGGACTTCGTATGCATCTTGTGAGCCCAGGTTACTTGGGGTAACTTGTCTACCTAACCATGGTGGCTGCGACTGAGCCTCCATTCTATGCCTTGAATGACATCTCTATTAGTGACTTCCACCTGCCCGTTACCCTGTGGATGGTAAATGGAGGTAAATAATTGTTTGATGTTTAGACCTCTGCAAAACATGGGAAATACCCCTTCGGCAAACTGCTTCCCATTATCTGATATGATGATATGAGAGACTCCAAATCGATATATGATGTGCTCCCACACAAATTTCTCCATGTACTTTCCTGTGATTGATGCTAAAGGCTTGGCTTCGACCCATTTTGTGAAGTAATCAATGGCTACGACCATAAATTTAACCCTTCCTGGAGCTATTGGTAGAGGACCAACTATGTCTATCCCACATTGGCTGAAAGGCCATGCGGATGTAACGGAGGTCATATCTTTCTTAGGTAGCCTTGGAACTCGTTAATGGATTTGACAGGCTTTACACTTCTGGACTATGTCCACAACGTCCCTGTGCATCGAAGGCCAATAGTACCCTATCTTCATTATCTTGGAAACGACGGAGCGAGGTCCTACATGCATCAAACCGCAAGATCCTTCGTGCACCTCCTGAATGATGTTTGAAGCTTGCTTGGGTCCCACACAATGGAGCAGTATAGACAAGAAGGACCTTCTGTATATATAATTCCCCATGATCCTGTACTGTAGTGCTTTTATTCAGAACTTTCGTGCCAGTTTTGGGTCCTACGGCAGGATGTCACTTATCAAATTTTCCCTGACCGGAGTCATCCAGCTTGACTCTTCTTCCAGGATGACATCGGATACTTCTTTTCTGATGATTGACCCTTCTGCCAATACTTTGACTAAAACTTCCTTTGCGAGATGTGCAAATGAAATTGAGGCCAACTTGCTTAGTGCATCCGCTTTTTTATTCTGGTTTCTTCGAACGTGCTCTATGTCATAGGAATTAAATCCTTCGAGCATCTCCTTGGCTTTATCTAGGTATTGCTTAATGACAGTCTGTCTTGCTTCGTAGGAACCCTTGATCTGGTTTGCCACCAGTTGTGAGTCAACAAAGATAGCCAAATCTTGTACCTCCATGTCTTTAGCCAGTCAGAGGCATGCTAGTATTGCTTCATATTCCGCCTCGTTGTTAGTTGCATCGAATTCAAAGCGGAGTGCATAAGTATACTCCTTTCTTCTGGGCTGACTAACATTAACCCTGCTCCTGATTGGTCAGATCTAGAAGCCCCATCGGTGTAAAGCTTTCATCCTTCGTTTATCTTCGCAGGCTTCTTTTAACAGCTTTGTTGCCCTGTTTGGGTTCAGAGGGTGTCTCCGCTAAGAAGTCTGACAGTATTTGTCCCTTGATTGAGCTTCTACCCTTGTATTTGATTTCATGCTCCCCTAGCTCGATAGCCCATTTGGCTATTCTTCTTGATTTCTCTGGCTTTGATAGTATCTGCTTGATCGGCTTATCAGTAAGTACAGTTATTAGATGAGCTTGGAAGTACCTTTGAAGGCATCTTACAACATGAACCAGGGCTAGAATTAAATTTTCTAGCTCTGGGTAATTTAGCTCAGCTCCTTGAAGGACTTGACTAACAAAATAGATAGGGATTTACTTCTTTTCCCTTTCTACCAAAAATACAACACTGATACTTTCAAAGGAGGCTGCGATATACAAGAACAACACTTTGCCTTTGATTGGGGCAATAAGTTTAGGTAGAATCGCCTTAAACTATTTTAGCTCTTGGAAGGCAGCTTCCGCCTCCACACTCCACTGGAATGTCTTTTTGTCTATGCAGCCTTTAAGTGTTTTGAAGAATGGTAAGGACCTATATGCGCCCTTCGATAGGAATCTGCTGAGGGCTGCTAGCTTTCCGTTCAAACTTTGCACATCCTTAAGGACTTAGGAGCCTATAGATTTGTGATGGCTTTGACCTTCGAAGGGTTGGCTTTGATACCTTGCTTCATAATCAGATGTCCCAAGAATTGTCCTTCTTTCACACCGAAGGAACATTTCTTCGGGTTTAACTTCATGTTGATGGCGTGGAACTGATCGAAGGTTTCTTTTATGTCGGAGAGTTCGTCCACTTCCTTCCCTGAGTATACCTGCTCGTACGAGTTCGTACACTTCCTTGCATGCTCGTACGAGTTCGTCCACTTCCTTCCCAGGTTTGGTACTTCACTTCCCTGAGTATACCTGCTCGTACGAGTTCGTCCACTTCCTTGCATGTTGCTGCATTTCTTTCTGGTGCAAGGCTTCGGCGTTTCTGCTTTATAGGCTCTATGTGCTTGAACTCGTTGAGCTTATGTTCAGTACCGAATGGCTTTCTATCTATGATGAGGGTTCTTGGGACCCCTATCATATATGAGTACGTCCATGCGAAGACATCTGTGTTAGCTCTAAATAACTTCTTCAATTCTGCCTTAAAGCTGGCAGGGAGTTATTTTCTGATGATCACCGTCTGTTCTGGATGTAGGTCATTCACTATGATACATTCTTCGGCATCGGCGCAGAATATCCTTCGGAACCTCTTCAGGACTTTGTCTGACTCTTTTTCCCACATCTGTTAACCTTTTCGTACTATAGCTAGAGAATATCATTCTGATGCCATAGTGTATTTGGAATTTGACAGCTGCATGTATGGTGGAGATCATAATACCCATCTTCTGCATGGCGGTTCTTCCTATCAACAGGTTGTAGGGAGAATCGGACCTTACAATTGCGAAAACCAAGGTTTTTGTTCTTGTTAACTTTCCTTCTCTAATTGTTACCTCCAAAGGGACTTCGCCCAAAGGCCATGAGTGTTCCCATGAGAATCCCACCAGAGGTATCTTTGAGTCTACCCTCTTCGACCGTATCGAAAGCTTGAGCTTCAGGAAATAATGCTCGTAGATGACTTCGGAGGAGCTTCCGCAGTCCAAATAGGCTCTGTTTACTTCCCTATTGGAGATTAGGACCTTGATGACCACGGGTTCATTCGAAAGAACCCTACCAGCAATCGAGGAAACGTTACGTCCCCTAACCCACATAATCCTTTCTCTGCCACTTGTCTCTTTAACCCAGACTCGTCTCTGTGAACCATGAGAATAGGAGCCTCAATAGGCGTAGTGTCTTTCCCCAACTGTGTGTCGGAGACCTTCTATTTACATTTCTTTATACCCTTCACCAAATGCCCCAGTTGACCTGACTTTACGGCCTCTTCTATCTGTATTTTGAGTTCCCGACAACTGTTGGTTTCGTGACCAAAATCTTCGTGGAAGTAGCAGTATTTGGTTGTATCCCTGCTTCTACCTTTACTTGTCATACGAGGGGGAGGTTCGAATGCCTTCGCAACCCTTTCCGTAGCAAGTATTTCCCTTAGAGATTTAGACAGGAGTCCATGATTGGCATTCTTGTTGTCGGGTGTGAACCTGTCTCTACCTTTGTGCCTGTTTTTGGACCCTTCCCATGAAGAGTGCTTTGGAAACTTGCTGTGACTTTCCTTGTTTTCGATCGGAGCCCCATTAGTGGCTACCTCTTTGGCTTCAATCCAGGTGTATGTCTTCTCCATTAAGCTCTTGTATGTTGTTGGAAGGTCAGTGGATAAGAATTCCACCAGACTTCTGTTTTGCAGGCCATGCATGAAACCAGAGATGCGCTGGTCTTCGTGTAGGCCTAGAATCTGCAAGGTGTCATCTGTGTATCTTGTAACGAAAGCCCTAGTGCTCTTGTTTTCCCTTTGTTTAATATTGTGTACCATCAAATGAGTCCTTGTGAACTTCTTCTGCTGGCTAAAGTGGGACATAAACTTAGCCTTAAGGTCATCCAAATTCACTATGCTACCTGCTTTCTGCCCATTCCACCATATACGAGCGGAGTCTCGCAAGGTATACGTGAATATGTGGCAGGCTACATGGATAACCCACTTCTGCATCCTAATGGCCCCTTCGAACAAATGTAAGAAATTATCTGGATCCCCTTTCCCATCATACGTACAATGTGTGCAGGCATTTTCAACCCATCGGGTAGAGGGTAGTCCTTTATCCATCTTACAAAGGGTGTTGTGGAACCTATAGGCTCCAAATAAAGGCATTTTTAAGGTGGCATGTAAGTAGGGGCAACATTATACATGGTTATGGTTTGGAGGTATTCTGACAGGGTTTTGGTTAGCATAAGGAGGGTAAGCAGTAGGCATAAAGGATGGTGGCTTCCCATTGGGAACGGAGGGTATACCATGGGTTGCCCGTAGGGCATGCTCCCATAAGGTCGAGGAAAGCTAGGGTTGCTAGTCTACCCATTAAATGGGGGATAAAACCCATGGGGATAAACCCCATGGGGATAAGATTGAGTCTGAAATGGAGGGTACATACCATGAGGAGGAAGATTTCCTCACCCATTAATTTGAGGTGGATTGCCTTCTACGCTGGATGCATGAGAAGGCTGCAACGGAACTCCTGCCTCAGTTCTCCCCAACTGTGCTGCCAATAGCGGCGGTAAGTTAACCTTCGTATTATCCCTCCGATGGCTCCTTCCATTGTTCTTTCTCTTCTAGTCGGAGCCCTCTCTGGAACATCTTCGAAACCCACCGATCTTTCTCTCGGCCTTCGACTTCTAGGAGAACCTACCCTCAGCACTGAGCGTGTAGCCCCAGGAGCGGAGGGCCTAGTTTCCATCTCGATCTATTCGTCATACTCATCACTAGAGTATTACAACTCCCTTCGCATTTCTATGTTACGAGTCTGCCTCCTGTGAGCCCTTAATAATGACTCCAGCGCTTCGAGGTTAGCTTCAACGAATGCAGGACTGATAACTGGTTTGGGGTTGGCTGATGTCGAAGCATGGTTATTGGGGGTTACTTTTGGATGAGATCGTGTTGTGAAAGTGGACGCGGTTATAGGGGGAAGGTTGTTAGGGTCGTTGACTGGGATTGGTGTTGATTGTACAATAAATTGCACTACCAGGCTTCGATGATAATCAAAGGTATGAGGGGTGTATGTTCCAGCCAAGACGTGTCTTTTACCTAAGAATAAGAAATACGAAGACACTACGTTAAGTGATTACACAGGGGTAGGACCCTGCGAACCACCTTCGACGTGAGAGTAAGTATGATTTATGGTGATATGAGTGTGTGTAAGTACAGAGATGAGTGTGAAATGAGCATACCATAATCCATTGCCTGTCTAACCTATTTATAGTGGAGGAAATAGGGTTATGGGCACGTCTGCGTGAATGTCGGAGAACATGGGGGCGTCCTATGCTTGTGGGTAACCGCTAGGGCTTAGTGACCCACGTTTTCAAACTTGGCGTGGAAACCAGGAAAGAGAGGGAGATTGTGGGTTTGACCAAGTCAGGAGGTTCTCCTATTCGTTACTCCTTCGTCAACCATACCCCGAAGGGCTTAGGGCTTCGAATGGTGAATTCCCCGTAGGTAACCTTCGTGCTTACGAATGGTTTGACGCCTACGAATATATTAGAAACCTAACTTGGGCCTTCGTTGAGAAGGGCTTCGACACGTCTCGGAGGAGTGTCCTTCGAGCTATTCGGAGGGTACATCATCAAGCACCCCAGTCAAAAGTGATGCATATGAGCGAAGAGGTATTGCTTTCGACTTCATGCTGCGAAAAAATATCCTCCTGCTGCTAAGCATATCGGTTAGGAGATAACTATGCGCCTAACTAGCGCATTTAATGCCAACTAAATACCCAAGCTTCCCGCTACAGTAATCACATATTCCCACCTTACCCGGAGACCAAAAGACTTTTATTTGAAATTTAAAAGGTATTTAAATCCGGATAAGAGTAAATATGATGGACACGTTTGTGGCTTTAAAGACGGTAAAAAAGAGTATATAAGGAGTGGTAGTTGAAACCCTAAAACACTTTTACTCTCTTCGTCTTCTTTTTTACGCAGTAAACCTTTTTGAGCGCACACCATCTTCGGAAACAAAGGTAACTATTCCTCTTTACTTGTAGTTTAAAATAGAAGCATGGATTCCAAGTTTACTATTAAACAACAAAAATATATGTTAAGTGCGCAAGATCTACAGGACCATTTAGCCAATTATCCAATCCCACTGGATTATAAGATCATGTTACCCAAGTCTAATCAGGGTATCTTTGATGCTCCTCAAGGTTTCATGGGGCTATACACGCATGCATTTAGCCATTCCAACCTTAGGATTCCACTGCACCCACTTATATTAGAGTTTATGCAATACTATAAGGTGCATATTTCTAGGTTCAACCCATTTGGCTTAGCCAAAATGACCACATTCATAGTAATGTGTAAAGCATATGGCTATGAACCAACTCTAAGTGTGTTAAGGGGTTTTTTGAATTTGTATCCTGGGGGAAACTGGTTAACCTTGGCTAAGAGGCTGGAGGGGGATGTGCCAAATCTGTTTGGAAGAGTATACACCAACATAACAGTTTGGAAGGGCAGTTTTTTCTATGTGCAAAACACTTTTATCCCACCCAACTATCCAGAGTTGTTGAGTAAGGAGTATATGTTTGATGCAAAATGATACAATGACCCCTTGCCATATGAGGTGCGAAGGGATCCATGCTATCAGTGTTTGGCAAGATACCCTGTTGATGTGCAAGTGTTCCCCGAGCCAATCTTATACATGGCTGGGATTGCCCAGAGCTGGAAGGGGTCTCCCAACAAGCCTATTATCATATACCATGGTTAAAGTATGTTTTTCTACTTCTATTTAAGTAGGACCAATGTAGCACTGATATTTATTTCTTCTTGTTTCTTTTTTGTAGAGATGTCATTCAGGAACTTTATGTACCAAGATTTGGATGAAGACTTGAGCTTCATGCCTGCTGAGAAGGCTGAAGAGTCCTACAGTGTTGGCTCTCCTTCCACATCCGTCAACAACAATGAGATGGATACTCCGAAGCCGGAGCCTGTCGCATCAGCACCCCCACAAGTTGCACTGGAGGGTCCTTCTCAGCTTGTTGAGAATGTTGCAGACTCGGACGATCCTGCAGAAGAGGATGTCCAGGTTACAGGTTCCATTGGGATAGCGGATAGGTTGAAAAACCGAAAGGGAACAGCTGGCAAGGCAGAAAAGTCAACCAACAAAAGGAAGAATCCCCTCCCCGCCTCAGGATCTAGGGCTGTGAGACAGAAGAGTGCTGAAGGCAAGAAGTTTGTGAAGTCTGCCTTTGAGTTACCAGATGAATCTGTGGAGATGAATGGTAAGCAGTTTCTCCTTTCAAAACATGTAAAATGATAATTGTAATAATTAACTCTGTCCTTATACATCGTATTGGTCGCAGGCCTTCCAGAAATGAAGGAGCTTCCCAATGCTTTGGCTTGCCACTGGATTGTAGATCATGTCACCCCCCAATGGAAGGGTTTACTGGACAATATGTCCATTGAAAAGGTTTGTGACCTGCATGATAATAGTGTAGCGAGGCAGGCGGTGTCGGACAATCATTTGAATGGCAGAACCAGGGAGTTGCTAAGGGCTGTTACCAAGGCTAGACAAGAGATGGATCTCATGTTGGAAAGGGAAAAACATAGGGATAAGGATTATGCAAAGTTGGAGGCTAAGTGCGATGAGATTGAGAAGGACCTTGAGAAGAATCCTCTCGTTCAAGACCTCCGTCAGAAGGTTGCAGAGTTGAAAACTGAAATTGTCTGACTTAAAGTCGAGGAGGGTAGGTGTAGGACCTTACTTTTATCAATCTTATCACAAACCCAACACGTATATCACTATACGCGTAGAAACACGTTAACCACAAACACAAACAAAGCTTATAAATAAGGATGAGAAAGATGGTGACTTGATGTTAGAAACCGTGTATGTGAGACGAGAAAGATGAAACAATAAAGTTGTATTACTTGAAAGAAAAACACACACACACACACACACTCAAGCACACCTTCATGCACACCCCTCAAATGAGACTTAGAGGGGTTTATATAGTTCCTTACATAAACGCCCTAATGGGCTTTGGCTTGGGCCTCGTGGACTTGGATTGGATAACACATGAAGAAAGGCCAGCTTAACTTAAAATAATACCCATTTAGCTTAGTCCAATCCACGAGCCCGTTGACTATTCTAGCACGATATCTAACACACGTTACAAAGTTCCTAAACGTGAATGACCATCACTTCTAATAAAAACTATTAAGGCTAACAATCTCCCCGTAAGGGGTGGTCATTCAAAAGATGCTCCACTTGATTAGGTCTTTACTTTTCTCGAGCATGAACTTTGTGTGTAGATATAGAATAGTCTTGATTCATTGTTCCTTCATGCTTTGTGATCGGTTAATGTGGTTTTCTGCCGTTGTCAACTTCGTTGGTTAGGTGTCTCCACGTCTTTCTCCACCATGCTCACACTTCTATTTGACTTTTGGTTACCAATGATGTAGTTCTCGAGTCTTTAAACTTTGATGATTCTTTGACATTGACAAAGAATCATCTTTAACTTTGTCTTGCCTTTGATTTTGATGAGAACTATCATGTGTTGTTGGTATGAGCATGTGGAGAATCTGCACGATCAATCCGCTCCGGAGCTTCCATAAGAAGAAAACATAAAACAGGTTAGTAATAAGCGGATTCCGGCACTTACAAGTTTGAATTTCGAGGGTGTTAACAGCATAGTGTGAAAACATGTCTCTAATTTTCACAAAGGTCGTTCCTGAACTGGAGTCCCACAAGTGAGATAACGCGATATACCGAAGTACATCTATAGTTCAGATGAGTCGCTGAGGTACACCGAAGCATCACCCCACGACTGTAGATCATTTGAGACACACTAAGCGTAATCCACGGGGAGTTACCAAAGTGACCTGCTGTCAAGGCTGCTTGATGTTGACCCTGGCAGGAGTTTCCATTCAATCAATGAGGATCACAATTGTGAAACCTCTCATAAATGTTCTGGCAGATTGCTAAGATCTGCGTAGGACTCTATAATATATCACTTGTGTCCTTATTGATGTACAGCAAGCGATGTCATGTCAAGTGTTCCTATGAGATCTTTTAATGAATCTCGTGGCTCTAGACTCAATAAGTGCATTTTGGTTTTCCTGAGCGGAGACTAGGGAGAGGGTCTCCTTCTTCAATACCAACGATCTCTAAGAGAAAGTCGATAGATTATGTAGGGTTCCCAGTGAGAATGAAACAAATCCTTTTAAGAGGAATTGAGTGGCTAGAAGGTTTAGTGCAGTAGGGTCCATGACGTCTTTGTCTTCAATACCAGTGTCAACTAAGTGACAACCAGTAGTATATGAATTGAACCCGGTTTCTGCCCTAAGGTTGAATATGGAGGGCTATTTCTTTTCACCCTTTTTCATTACATTTCTTTTTAATTCTTCAACCCCTTCTTTCCCCTTTCTCACATTACTCCTTTTTTCAATCATTCCTAAGGACTTCTAATACTAACTATTTGTGATGTCCTTGGGTAGATCCCTCCGGCTCTGGCGGATCATAGGACGAATTTCCTATCCTTAGTCACCTTATAACTCCATGACTTTCCTATTGTTGCCATAAAACCATTTTCCTTGAAAATCTCTCAAAGTGTTTATGATTGAAAACATGTTTGGAACACTCCGTGAGTTTTATATTTTCAGAAACACTCCCCCTTCACACGTGCTTATAAGTTTTGACAGAAATCTGCACATAGAGGGTAGAGTTCGCACTTTTGAATTGATCGACTTTAAATGAGCTAGACCGATTCGAGACACGTTTACATCACTAGAGAACTAGCTTGAAATTATTACCCGTCCTGGTCAAGTCCATAGAAAGTTTCTCGAGATGGTACATGATTCCTCGTCAATTCATTGGTTTCAACTGAGTCGAGCTCATTATGAGATTCAAACAATGATCATTAAACTTTTTGATCACATTTTAATCACGTCTCCTCCCCCTCAAAAATAGCATATTCGTGATATTTTTTTATATCAACAGATTAAACAACATTTTAGAATCTTTTGGGGAGACAAACGGATTTGATTTAAGCATGAGTTTGGAACATTTTTGTTTTATACTCCCCCTTTAATAAAGCATAATCAATTAAAGGGTTTTAGAGGGAGTTATCTTGAGCACAAAAAATTTTGAAAGATTTTGAAAAATCTTTTTAAACAATCTTGAAAAGGTGCTCAAGATGATGATGATTTCTCACTATTTTTTAAATGTAGTGCACTGAAGCGCACACTAGTGATTTTCATTAAAAAGCACGAGTTTTGATTTGAAAATAATCAAAAGTCATCATTTTGGTCCGGGTTTGGTACTGAAGTATACGAAAGCCATAATTATGAAGAAATATTGAGAAACGACATGTTTTAGAAAAAAATTAAAGAACTCTCGCTCAAGCATCTGTACATGCCCGTATCATTGTTGAATGACATTTCTAGAAACGTACAGAATATCGATTATACAAGAGACATGTCATGAGAGGACTATTTTTGGATTTTTGATTTTATATTGTTTTTGTATTTTTTGAAAGTTTTATATTTTTATATTTTGCTTTTGTTGGTTTTTCAAATTTTGTATTTTGTTTTTCAAAAATATTTACAGCGAAGCTTTTTGGAAAAATAATTTTCAAGAAGATTCGAGAAGACGTTCTAACTCCTCAGGGGTTAGGCTTCGCATTCCAATTCGTCGAACTAAATCGTTAAACCTTTCTTTTGGAAGGGCTTTAGTAAATATATCGGCGAGTTGGTAATCTGTCTTCACAAAAAATAATTCAACAGTACCATTTTTGACGTACTCTTTGATAAAGTGATAGCGAACTCTGATATGCTTAGTCTTTGAGTGATGAACAGGATTGCATGATATGGCTATGGCACTTTTCGAGTCACAATACATAGGTATTTTATCGAAAGTAATGCCATAATCTGTGAGTTGTGTTCTCATCCATAGAACTTGAGCACAACACGCAGATAGAGACACATACTCAGCTTCAGCGGTTGAAAGTGCAGTGCAATCTTGTTTCTTTGAAGACCAGCTTACTAACTTTTCACCCAAAAATTGTGCTCCTCCAGATGTACTTTTTGCTGTAACTTGATCACCTGCGTGGTCCGCATCTGAAAAGGCAATTAGATCAAATCTGGATTCCTTCGGATACCAAAATCCCATGTGATTGGATGTCTTCAGGTACTGAAAGATCCTTTTAACCTCTTTGAGGTGCAGTTCGGTAGGCTTTTCCTGAAACCGTGCTAATAAGCAAACAGCAAAATGAATATCTGGTAGACTAGCAGTGAGGTACATGAGAGAACCAATCATGCTCCGATATTTCTTCGGATCAATAGGTTTCCCAAACAAATCGGCTCCAATTTTTGGTGAAGTTACCATTGGTGTTCCGACCGAGTCACAATTATCCATACCATGATTTTTCAAAATCTCAGTTGTGTATTTAACTTGATTTATAAAAATTCCACGAGGGGACTGATGTATTTGTAAACCAAGAAAGAATTTTAGTTCCCCCATCATGGACATTTCAAATTTGCTTTTCATGAGATTTTCAAAATGTTTTGAAAGTTTCGGATTAGTGGACCCAAAGATGATGTCGTCCACGTAAATCTGAACAATCAAAATATCGTTGTTGCATTTTTGTGTAAACAAGGTAGGATCAACTGTTCCTTTGGTGAAATTGTTTTGGATAAGGAAAGAGGAAAGTTCGTCATACCACGCTCTCGGAGCTTGTTTTAATCCATAGATTGCCTTTTTGAGTTTGTAGACGTAGTCTGGATGTTCCATGTCTATGAAGCCTTCTGGCTGACTCACGTACACTTCTTCTTTCAGAGTTCCATTCAAGAACGCGGTCTTAATGTCCATCTGATAAACCATGATGTTTTTGTGAGCTGCATAGGCTAAGAATATCCTGACTGCTTCTACCGGTGCGAATGACTCTTCAAAGTCTATCCCTTCCTCTTGTCTGTATCCTTTAGCCACAAAACGAGCTTTGTTGTGAATTACAGTCATCTCTTCATCCCTTTTTTTCTTCCATAACCACTTGAGATCAATGACATGGACGTCAATTGGTCTTGGAACCATTTCCCAAGAGTCATGAAGACGGTATTGGAGAATTTCCTCCTGCATTGCTTCTATCCATGCGGGATCTGCCATTGCCTCGCGAATGTTCTTTGGCTCTATATTGCTAATTGAGCAAAGGTAAATACACAAGTCGCAATCGGTGGCAAGTTGGAGTCTCGTCTGAATTGGCCTTGAAGGTTCACCAATAACTTGTTCAATTGGGTGGTCTTTTGTCCACTTCAGAGTAGAAGGATACCGTTGGTTAAACGTATGCAAGTTAGATGGTTCTCGTAAGCTAGAAGAAGATTCAGCTGATTCCGTAGCAAAGGGTTTTCAAATAAGTCTTCATCTAACGTTGCATCGTTCTGGTTTTGGTTTTGCTCATCAACTGCTTGTAGAACGGGTGCAAGAACTTGAGTAGATGTGGATGATGTTGATGGAGTTGGTGCATTGGTTTCGACCGTTGTAGATGCATCTTCTGTTGGTGGTGGAGGATGATTTTGAGCGGGTGCAGCGGAATGATGGTGTGATGCATTTGTCGAAGTTCCACCATAGTATTCATCGAACATTAACTCGAAGAAATTCTCCCATTCTTGTTCTTTAGGATTGTCAAACGAAGTTGATTGAGCTCTTTGAGGTACGAGTCCTGAACTGATGTGTCCAGAAGTCTGCTTGTTTAGTGCGGGTTCTAGAGCGAGTCTCTCAGAAGCCATATGTGAAAGTTCATCAAATTTCACATTCATCGTCTCCATGATCCTCCTAGTTCTTCTGTTATACACCCTGAATGCCCTCGAGTTATCTAAATATCCAATGAAGATTCCAATATCACCTTTTGCTTTCAATTTACCTAGATCTTCTCTATCGTTCGTCGGATAGCACAAAGCGCCAAACACGTGAAAGTAAGAGATATCAGATTTCCTGTTGTTCACTATTTTGTATGGGGTTTTATTGAATCTTGGATGGATTAGGGATCGGTTCTGAGTGAAACAAGCAGTGGCAACAACATCAGCCCATAGAAATAATGGTGCACTAGAATAAATTATCATTGTGCGAGCAGCTTCCACAAGAGTACGATTTCTTCTTTCAACTACCCCATTCTGCTGTGGAGTTCTAACAACTGATGCCTGATGTGTGATTCCAACATCTTGAAAATAAGTTCTTAACTCCTGATTAGTGAATTCTGTGCCGTTGTCTGTTCTTACAATCCTTACTGGAGATTGAAGAAGTACTTGGATATGCTTCAAAAAGGTGATGATAATGCCTGGTGATTCGTCTTTTGATCTCAAAAACCTAACCCATGTATATCTTGAATAATCATCGACGATAACAAGAATATACTTTTTCCCGTTAATGCTTTCAACTCTCATTAGGCCACATAAGTCCATGTGCAACATATGCAACCTTGCTTCCGAACTAGGTACGAATTTGGGCTTATATGATGCTCTTTTGCTTTTTCCTTGTTCGCATGATGGACATAAGTGATCCTTGGTGTATTTGAACTTTGGAAGTCCATTGACGATGTTGTCTTTGGCAAGATTGTTGATTGTGTCAAAATTGAGATGCGATAACCTTCTGTGCCACAACCAGGACTAAGTTCCAGATGCTCGTGTCATAAGACATATTGGTGATGAATAGGCCATTTGATTGATGTCGATAGCATACAAGTTTGTATCACGATTCCCAGTTAAGAGATCAGTGCCATCCAAGTTTCTAAAGAAGCAAGCATTTTTCCTAAAAGCAACCTCTAAATCTGCATCACAGAACTGTCCGACTGAAAACAAATTGTGTCCCAACCCTTTGACATAGTAAACCCGAGTGATCAAATAATTTCCAAAAGGTAGATCTCCATAACCCATGATAGCTGCTACATGATCATTTCCGAAACGTACGGTTCCCTTGAATTGCCAGACGAAATTGATCAGCAGCTTCAGATTCCCGGTCATGTGCTTGGAGCAACCCGAGTCGACGATCCAAAGACATATTTCGATAACCTGCCAATAACAGAAGAAGAAGATTTTGGAAACCGTTTTGATTTTGGTTCCTTTGGGTTAGAGGTAAAATCCTGATCACACTCATAGAAGTCATCTATTGGTAAGACAGGTTCATCACTCATTCTACCATTATGGAGCGTAAAAGTTCTACCCGTGGGTTTCCAAATATCATCCCTAAAGTAAACATTATGCTCCCTATCAGTAGTGTAAAGCCTAAGTCTCGCGACTAGTCTTCCTATTCGTTTAGCATAAGTTCGTTTGGGAACATTCTTCTTAACAGGCTTAACAATCTCATTCTTAGAAACACAATCATCATGAACATTAGTTAAAGATTTCTTGCAAGTTAAACAAACAGATTCAACACATTCATTAGACTTAGCAAGTTTCATAGGTTCATTACATTAAGATAAAATGTCTTTCTTATTACAAAGCGGTAAATTCCTAGGGTGTTCTTCTACTTTCTTCTCTTTATTCAAGCGACTACTCTTAAAGGCAAGGTAGACTCTATTGTTCCTTGTATTGCTCTTAGGCTTTAGTCTGCTGCTCCTAGAGGTGCTTCCTAGTCCTGTAGAAGGTAAGGCACACTCATTAGGATTCACATTTTTATCCAGAGAAGTGGTTTCAGCTTTCCTAGTCTCTTTAGAGTGCTTTTCTAAACTTATGTCGTTTGTTCCATATGTTTTAGATGTGGAGGCAGACGCATTAGTGGTACTCATCTTAAAAAGGCCAGGAGCTAAAACTTTTGGTTTCTCGATAATCGCTTTTCCTTTATCAACATTATGTTTAGGCAAGGCAGGTGGATTGACTGGTTTGGATAAATCATTTTCCTCATTGACTTTTGGAGGAGGCATTGAAACAGACATTTTTGGTTTTAAAACCGGTTTGGGAACATTTGCTTTCTCCGCAGTCAATGGTTTTTTAATCACAGTATCCACTGCCTTTCTTTTTTGACTTTCCAGCTGAGCCCTCAAAAGATCATTTTTCGCTTTCATGTCATTGTAGGCACGCTCATACGACAATTTATCATACTTGCATTCCTCAGTTTTTCGATCAAGTTGTTTAAAATATGAGACATTTTCTTTTTCAAGTTTCTCAAGTGCTTTTTCATATTTTGAAACAATTTTGGAGGTCTCAGACTGGAGTCTTTCATGATCTTCAACAGAATATGTTTGCAAAATGATGGACATAATATCAGTAGTCAGAACATCTTCGAAGAGAGAGTCATTTAAATTTTCCAAAACTTTGATTTGTTCAACACAGTCATTAGCTTGCTTTACCAGGGATTTATGGTCCTTGACAAAGTCAATTGTTTCTTTCAAAAACACTTGTTCAAAATGAATTACCCTTGCACTGATGGCATTCAGCGGAGGGGCAATTTGAGTTTCAAAGTACTTTTTATTTTCATTATCAAAACTATTAAACCAGATGTTTGTAGTGATGTTGGTTTTAGTTTTAACAGTGTCTTGAAGATCCACAATTCTAGTTTTCATATTTTCTAAAATACTTCTCGTATCACTTGTGTTAAAAGGATTGTTTGAAGACATTTGTTCAATGTTCGAAAGAGATTTGGAGACAACAACTGGTTTTGAAACAGATTTTGAAACAGGTTTTGACTCTTTGTGATGGAAAACTTTGACTTTTCTTTTTGATTAACAAAAGTAATTCCGTTAATTTTGTTCCATTTGTTATAATCAATTGGTTTGATTTTTGAATTCTTTTGTTTCATTTTTGATCTACTCTCCTCAGATAGTTCTAACGTTTCAAGAGAATCACGAACAATTATGGGTTTATGCAAAACACTTCCATTGTTTAACACATTCTGATATTTTTGAGCTTTCTTGAGGAACGAAGAAGGGTCGCTACCAAGTGCCATTCTATTAGTAGTATGAAAACGCGGATTTACTTGATTAGAAAGCATATTGATTGTTTGAGCAGAATGACCCGTTTTAAGAAGCAAATTTTCCAAACTTTGGATTTTTTCATTTTTATCAAGAATTTCATCAAGAAGAGAATCTTCTCGTTTTGAAAAGTCAGTAATCAACTGCTTCTTCTCTTTTTCAAGATTAGAAAACATTTCTTTTTGTTTAGAAAGTTGGTTATTTAAATCAGAAATTTCCATGTTTAAAGATTTAATTTTCAAGTTCAAATTCACATCGAGTGTGTTGTACTTGATTTGCAATAGTTGTTCTTTAGAAACCAAATTTCGATAACCAATTTCTAATTCTGATTCTTTGTTTTTCTGAAATTCAAAGGCTTTTGCGTTCTCCTTGTAACTCTCAAGCTCAGCGGTCAATTTAGCATTCGCGGCCTTAACTTCGCGATCGACCGTTCTAACTTTCTCAATTTCAATGCCACAGTTATTGATTAATGATTCAAAGTAAGCACGTGTTTCCTCATCAGTCTCAGTATTTTGTGCCACACAGCCTCCACTAGGATCCACATCTGGAGTTTCAGAGTTAGTATTGCTACAACTCGGATTGTCCAGGTATGTATCATAAGTAGGTGCTGGCGTCACAGAATGTTGTTCGTCATGAGTAAACACCTCAAATATGACATTGTTATAGCATGGATCAGTGATTGGTACCTCAGATACTGCGTTGGCTTCATTGACATGAGGTGCATCAGAATCAGTGTCGTACTTAGTCTCCTGAAAATTTGCCATGAAGATGCAGTTTGCATTGAGTTCCTCGAGGTCTTCCAAATCATCCACAATAGCGAAAAAATCATTTTCCTCAGCACTCAACTGCATCCCTGCTTCTTGCTTCTGTGCTAACAGCATAGCTTTCCGAAGATTAGTGATGATGAGTGATTCATTTGAAATAATCTAGAAAAGATTACAAAACAAGTAGAATCCGAATATGAGATTGCTTGAAATTTTTTCTTTTTGAGTCTAGACATGAATGAGAGATGGGGAGTGATAGTGAGGGTACTTTGGTGAGTCTAGGTCTAGGATTAGTTGGAACTGGATGTCACGGACTGATGATGTATGAAACTGAGGTCGAGTCTTGGTATTGGTATGTTGTGGTCATGGTCAATTTTACGCTTAACTTTCTTTTTCTACAAATCCTTATGCGTAAAAAACAGGTCTTAACCTTATGCGTAGCTTTACGCGTAACTTCATGCTTATGCGTAAGCATACGCGTAAACATATGCGTAGGCCATAGGCGTAAGCCAAGGCTTAAGCGTAAACGCATACGCGTAACTTTTTCTTACGCGTAATGTCACACCCCCAAATTACCTGTTTTGCAGCGGAATGGAATTCCTGGGGATTGACTGTCATAGCATCACAATCACAGTTATATTGAACGACCTAAAGTGTCGTTTGGAAAAATACATCGTTTGATTTAATAAAATAATCAGAGTTTACAAAGTAGGTCCCAAATGTAAATCAACTTGTGCGGAAATAAATTTGTTACAATTCAAACGATGTTTTAGAGTACATAAAACCCAAGTGAGACGCGTCGTCACCACGACTCCATGATGTGTCCAAATGCATGCCATGAAGTGAATGCCTTAGATACCTGAGATAAAAACATGCTAAAAGTGTCAACACAAAGGTTGAGTGAGTTCATAGAGTTTGTTTTGAAATGTAAAGCCTTTCAAAAATCGTTTATGCCGCAAAGGCATTGTAAATCGTTGAAATGTAAAGACTTTCGAAATCGTTTATGTAGCAAGGCATTGTAAATCCACTCAGTTCCAAGTCCCGCCCATACAAAACTTGCAACCTGTGTGTTCACAACCCACTGCCAAAGTGTGTAAAGTTTATGTTCCAAACATATGAAGTCAAATGAATTCACATAATAGTGCATGACTTAATGTATCGATGTTTACTTGACCTAATTATACCAAGACCATCAGTTCATTGAATGTACCAAGACCATCAGTCCAATGAATATACCAAGACCATCAGTCCAATGAATATACCAAGACCATCAGTCCAATGAATGTACCAAGACCATCAGTCCAATGAATATACCATGTAAATACTACGTATGGCCAAACAGTTACTACGCATGACTAAGCATTTCAATTCGGCTAAACATGTAATTTGCAAATAGTCATGAATGCAATAAACATTATTGAGCATGTATCTCCCCCAAAGAGTTTAATAACAGCATTAAAACAAGAAAAGTGGGGCTATGGAACTCACTTGGATAAACTGGAAATAGCGGCAAAAGTGAGTACACTGAGGTTTATAATGTAATGCGTCAACCGGGACCTATTATCAATGATATGATATGTCATGAATTGCAATGTAATGCTATGCATGCACTTCGTATGTTATTTATACCATTTACGGGTTTTTGAAAATATTACTCGTCGTCGAAAAATACTCTTTTGGCGTCTTGACCAATCAAAAATCACTTTACATGTTTTTACGTCAAAATGTCATCCTACAATGGTTTTATAATGACTTTTGGTGAAATTACCATTTTTCGTCGCAAAACAATGTCGTCGGAAAAACCATGAAATCAACAAAAACGGCTCCGGAAAAATGGTCGTAAAACGGTGTACGTCGATCGTTAGAGAACGAACTCGACTGTTTTGGAAAGTTTGTATCGATATCTAAAAGTTTCAGTTCAAGAGTTTTCGTTCAAAAGGTCTCGATCATAAAGATATCCAAGGCTCAAGATGGTGGTTTTTGTGAATTGTGTGCAGAAAATGAGTTTCGGCCAATCTTTGAACATCCGTAAATAAATAACCATAACTCCGCTTGACAAACGGCTTTTTGTTTTGAAAAATATGGCCGGTGAACTTGATTTTACTAGAAGACACTTTGTTAACTATGTGAAGAAATGAGTGTGTAGGACTTTAGATGTGAAGTGAATTATTGAAAAAAAAACATATACCATGCATCATTTAAGACTCCCCTCCCCCTTGGCCGGTTTTTGGGGGAGGGTTGTCTCCCATTATATTTTTTTTTTTTTTAAAAACTAGATACTTGTATATTTGTGTAATTAATTGTAAGTCTTGTAAAGGAAAATGTATGTAAAGTAAAGTAGAATGTAGAAAATGTACAAGTAAGTTTTTAGTGAATCAAAATAGATTGTATTGAGGTGATAAAAATTGTAAAAATACTTTCCTTGTGAAAATCGGGTGATAAAATAATTATCGTAAGATTTTTAAGAAAACAACGTAATAATTAAACGTTAACGATTAAAATACCAAATAAATGTGAAACACTATGAAAACTAAAAATATAGTTTTTATGAACTAAATGTGAGTTTAAAAATACCTCGGGATCATTTTTGAAAGTAACGGGTTAATAATCAAAATAAAAACTCACGCGATAAAATTATTAAATATAAAAATTACGCGTTGAAGGGTGAAATGAAATGTCGTGCATGTACTAATGAGATGCACATGATGTCAATGAAATGTAGACTAATCATAGTCCATATGAAATGTACGTGATGTCATGATCATGAATTCGCCGCTAAACCTCCAAGGTTACGCGAATTTGAAACAAGTAAACCAAGTTTACTAAAATGTTGAAATAGTGAGATATGAACGGTGTCGAGAAATGACCTGAAAGTACGGATTGTCACACGTAACTTCACAGCTACGCGTAACTCCACTGTAGATTCTTCTTACGCGTACGTTTAGGGTTTTGACCCTTTGACCACTTTTTCCGATGAGATTTTCGACTGAAAAATCCGACCATCTTCATAAAATACCCAGAAAAACATAAAACTGCTTCTGTTTTACCAGTTTGACCATGAAGATGATGGTTTGACCACTTTGACTTTCACAGAAATATTGGTACAAAAGTCATATAAACTACTGTTTGGACAAGATGTGACCAAGACAGATATTCATGAAGAAAGACTATGACTTTTTGTGTTTTAGACCAAAATAAGGATACCAAACATGAATAAGCTGTTTTCCACAATATACGGAAAAAAAAATTTTCCGACCCACAGAATAAGCACAAAACATTTAAAAAAACATGTGTAAAACCACAATAAATCAACAAACAACAACCTTGGCTCGTTATACCAATTGTAGGACCTTACTTTTATCAATCTTATCACAAACCGAACACGTATATCACTATACGCGTAGAAACACGTTAACCATAAACACAAACAAAGCTTAGAAATAAGGATGAGAAAGATGGTGACTTGATGTTAGAAACCGTGTATGTGAGATGAGAAAGATGAAACAATAAAGTTGTATTACTTGAAAGAAAAACACACACACACACACTCAAGCACACCTTCAAGCACACCCCTCAAATGAGACTTAGAGGGGTTTATATAGTTCCTTACATAAACACCCTAATGGGCTTTGGCTTGGGCATCGTGGACTTGGATTGGATAACACATGAAGAAAGGCTAGCTTAACTTAAAATAATACCCATTTAGCTTAGTCCAATCCACGAGCCCGTTGACTATTCTAGCACGATATCTAACACACGTTACAAAGTTCCTAAACGTGAATGACCATCACTTCTAATAAAAACTATTAAGGCTAACAGTAGGATAGTGACTCTCGTTGGTCAAAATTATGTGCTTGAAGCGAAGTGTGCTGGTTTAGAGAGTGAGAGGTCTAGGCTTGGAGAGGTGGAAGTGAAGTTAAGGGAGGAGATTGATGGCTTGCAAATGAGATACAAGATATTGCAAAAGGATCGTGCGGAGGTTGTGTCTAAGGTGGTGCCATATATAGCCATGGAACTCTACCATAATGATGAATTGGGAGCACAAATGTGGAAGGTCATCAAATCAGCTATTTTCCATGGGAGGTGCTTAGCTTTGGAGGAGGCTGCTAAAACAGGAAAGCCCGTAGACCTGTCCAAAATTGAATGCTACCGTCCCACATCAAAAGTTAAGTATTATGAGGCAGGAAATGCGTTTGCAACAGCAGAGTACTCCTTCCTAGTTGAAGCTACCAAAGATCCTATGGCACCACTAGAAGACCTCATTTCCAAGAAGCCCCGCAAGCTCAAACCTACGACTCCTACCAAGAAGACAATATCTACCAAGCCTGTCTCAGTTCAACCATCCCCCACTCCATCCTCAAAAAAGCAGGAATGAAGGCTGCCATGTTGGCAGTAATTTGGTTTCAAAGGGTGGCATGTACCCTTTATAAGACAATCTATGTTACTTTATGATGTTTGTCTGGTTCTTCAAACAATTTGAACATTTGTGATGTATGGCCTTAGGCCAAAGACAACTTAACTGGGGCTTATGCTCCTTATGCATGTGCAAGGGCACTAGCCCTTATTTTGAATGATAGTGTCGGGGAGTAACTCTGCACACTTAGCTTATTATTTGTTTTTTGTCTTGTGAAATTCTCTTACGCCATTTTTCCAACGCTTAACTTTTACATCCTAAGGTTAAACAACCTCATTGTGTGTAAATTTCAACACCAATCATATAATGACCAAATTTGATCATTGACAGAGGGTCGCGACCCACTTTATCTCAAATCCTTTAGGTAGTATGACTTTGTTTTTATTTTCACAAGTGCCATAAACTACAAGGAGAGTTAATGTGAATGTTTTAATAGGCTTTAAATGATGAGGTGTTTGCTACACCATATGCCTTTTTATTCGACATTAAAACTCATAAACGACTTGGTTGAACAAATCTTTGTGTTTAAGAAACAAAGCAAGAGATTTGTGGGAAATGTCTTATTGATCATTGAATTGGTAGAGAGGATTACATCATTCTTGAAATGAAAACTAAGACAACTACCAATAATGTTTGCTTTCCCTTGAGAAGCTTCTAATTACAAGAATGAAAAAGTAAAAGTACTTCTTAAACATAGAAATTTTGAAGGTTCGTACCATTCCATGTCCTGTCGATGGGTTCTCCGAGAAGAGTGGCCAATTTGTAGGCTCCGTTGCCGTAGGCCTCAGCTATCATGTAGGGTCCTTCCCAAGTAGGTCCCAGCTTTCCCTGGTACTCTGCTTTACTTTCACTGTTGAGGCATAGCACGTATTCCCAAGGCTTGAAGGTGGAAGGCCTGACTCTTTTGTTGTAGTAGCCTTCGATCTTATGCTTGTGCATGGCTTCTCGGATGGAGGCTATCTCTCTTCTTTCTTCTAGCAGATCAAGGTTCTCTCTGATCCTTTCATCATTTTGGGAGACGTCATACGTTGCCACACGCTCCGTGTGTACACTTAGTTCTGAGGGGATGACCGCTTCGGTTCTGTATGTTAGGCTAAAGGGGGTTTCACCATTGCTTGACTTAGGATGCGTCTTGTGGGCCCACAGTACTTGAGGAAGCTCGTCCACCCATCCATGATGAGTTCTTCCCAGACTTTTCTCGATTCCTTTGATAATGTCTCTATTTGTAACCTCCACATGTCCGTTACCTTGTGGATGGTAAACGGATGTCCAAGACTGCTTTATGTTGATCCCTTGACAGAAGTCGTAGAAGACTCCTTCGGCAAACTATTTTCCATTGTCGGATATGATGGTGTGGGGCACTCCGAATCTACACACAATGTGCTCCCACACAAACTTCTCAATTTGTCTCCCCGTAACGGAGGCTAAGGGTTCAGCCTCTAGGAGCCACATGCATAGGTCCTACGATGTCAATTCCCCACTGAGAGAAGGGCCATGCGGATGTCACACTTGTCATGTCCTCCGTTGGCATCTTGGGAACGTTTGAGTGTATTTGACAAGCTTCACATTTGAGAATGATTTCCGCCACATCCCTGTGCATCGAAGGCCAGTAATATCCCAACTTCATTATCTTCGAGACAACTGAGCGGGGCCCTGCATGGAGGCGACAGGATCCTTCGTGGAATTCAGCGATGATGCTCGCAGCCTGTTTGGCTCCCACACATCTTAGCCAAGGTGATAGAAATGACCTTCTATATAGTGTTTCCCCCATTAGCCAGTACTGTGGAGACTTAACCCGTATTTTCATTGCTAGTTTTGGATCTTCAGGGAGAAGACCACTTATCAAATACTGCCTGATGGGAGTCATCCATGTTTCCCCTTCCTCATGAACCACGTCCGTAACTTCCTTGCGAATGATGGACCTTTCAGGTAGGACTTCGACAAGTACTTCTTTGGTAAGATGAGTGAAAGCCATGGAGGCTAGCTTGCTTAGTGCATCTGCCTTCTTGTTCTGATTTCTACGAACATGTTGGATGGTGTAAGAATCAAAGCTTTCCAGCATCTCCTTTTTTTTCTCCAAGTATTGTTTGATGACGGGCTGCCTTGCTTCATAGGAGCCTGTCACTTGGTTAGCCACCAATTGAGAATCTACGAAAAAAGCAAGAGCTTTAACCTCCATTTCTTTAGCTAATCGAAGGCCTGCTAATAAGGCTTCGTACTCCGCTTCATTTTTTGTAGCCTCAAACTCAAAACGGAGAGCATATGTATGCTCCTTCCCATCAGGACTGACTAGCATTAGACTGGCTCCAGAACCATCGGAGCTTGATGCTCTGTCTGTATAGAGTTTCCAGCCATCCTCTGCTTTAGTGAGTTTAGATTTGGACCCTTCCTTTTCTGTGTCTGGCTCGGAAGGCGTTTTTGCCAAGAAGTCTGCAAGAATTTTCCCCTTAATAGAGTTTCGACCCTTGAACTCTATTTCATGCTCCCCAAGCTCTATAGCCCATTTAGCCACCCTTCCAGATTTTTCAGGCTTTGACAAGATCTGTTTGAGTGGCTTGTCGGTTAAGACTGTAATTGGATGGGCATGGAAGTATCATCGGAGCCTTCTTGCTGCGTAGATTAGGGCTAGTATTAACTTCTCCAATGTAGGTTAGTTGATCTCTGCCCCTTGCAGGACTCTGCTGACAAAGTAAATGGGGATTTGTCGCTTGTCCCATTCTGCCATAAGGACTGCGCTAATACTCTCCATTGAGGATGCTAAGTACTTGAATAACACTTCGCCTTTGATTGGGGCTGTAAGTGTTGGAAGGATTTCGATGAATTCCGTCATCTTCTGAAAGGCAGCCTCTGCGTCTTGACTCCACTGGAAAGTTTTCTTATCGACGCACCCCTTGAGTGTTTTGAAGAAAGGTAGGGACCTTTCACCCCCCTTCGACAAGAATCGACTTAAAGCAGCTAGCTTCCTATTCAAACTTTGCACATCTTTTAAACACTTAGGGGCTTGGAGATATGTAACTGCCTTGACTTTGGAGGGGTTAGCCTTTATCCCTTGCTTAGTAATCAAATGCCCTAGAAACTGCCCCTCTTCGACACCGAAGGAGCATTTCTTAGGGTTCAGCTTCATGTTAATCACTCGAAGCTGATCGAACGTTTCTTGCACATCGAGGAGTAGGTCCTCCTCCGTCTTGCTTTTAATAACCATGTCGTTAACGTATACTTCAAGATTTCTGCCTATCTGTTTGTTGAAGGCTTTATCTGCGAGACGTTGGTATGTTGCCCCTGCGTTCTTCAATCCGAAGGGCATCTTTCTGTAACAGTAGACACCTTGACTTGTGTAGAAGGTTGTCTTTTCCTCGTCCTCCTTTGCCATCTGGATCTGATGATACCCTTTATAGGCATCTAGGAAGCATTTTAGCCGGAACCCTGCCAAGGATTCTACCTTCCAATCAATTTCTGGTAGGGGGTAGCAATCCTTTGGGCATGCTTTGTTGATGTCAGTAAAGTCAATGCACATGCGCCACCCTCCGTCGCTCTTTTTGACCATCACTGGGTTGGCCACCCAGGTTTGGTATTTGACTTCCCTTAGAATGCCTGCTTGTGTTAGTTCATCAACTTCTTTGTAGGCTGTAGCGTTTCTTTCGAGGGCTAGGCTCCTTCTTTTCTGTTTTATTGGCTCAATGTGTTTATATTCATTGAGTTTATGCTCCGTACCAAAGGACTGTCCATCTATCAGCAATGTTCTGGGGACCCCTGTCATGTCAGAATATTTCCAAGCAAAAATATCAAGGTTAGTCCGCAACAGTTCTGTGAGCTTTGCCTTAAAATTTGTCGGGAGCTGTTTTCCTATCACCACCATTTGTTCAAGGTATCTAGGATTAACAACAACTCGTTCTTCCGCATCCGTGCAGCTTAGAATTTCTATCGGAGGCTCCTCCAATTCTTCTTTGATTCTCTTGACACCGTATACACCCTTATCCACCTCATAATTAGAATGAACAGTTCCTACTCCGAAGGGGGTTTGGAACTTAATGGCAGCATGTATAGTGGAAACAACAATACCCATCTTTTGCATAGCTGTTCTCCCTATTAACAAATTCTAAGGAGAATCTGACCTGAATATGACGAAGGTGAGTGTCTCCGTGCGGGATAAGGGGCCTTCGCCTATGGTGATTTCCAACGGTACCTCTCCAAGGTGTCTTCGAGTCTACCCTTCGTGAACGTATAGATGATTTAAGCTTTAGGAAACAATGCTCATAGATGATCTCGCAGGAGCTTCCGCAATCCATGTACGCTCGGTTTACCTCCCTGTTTGAGACCCGTACCTTGATGACCACGGGGTCAGTCGAAGGTGTCTTCCCCAATATGGAAGGGAACGTTATCTCCCCTACACTTCCTAGCTCTCCATCTGCTTCTTTCCGTTTCAAGGTAGGATCATGCCGGTGCACCATCAATATCGGAGCCTCTGTTGGTGTAGCCTCTTTCTTATTTCCTTTCCATTCACCCAGTTGGGTGTCAGAAAACTTGTCCTTTCCCTTCTTGATGCCTTTAACCAGGTGTCCCAGTTGTCCAGATCATACCGCCTCTTTGATCTGCTTCTTCAGTTCCCTGCAACTGTTTGTGTCATGCCCATGGTCTTCGTGAAAATGGCAATACTTTGACATGTCCCTGGCTTTGCTTCGCGCTGACATTCGAGGTGGTGGGTCGAAGGACTTTGCGACTTTCTCAGTAGCCAGAATCTCCCTGGGAGACTTAACCAAGTTAGCTAAGAGTCCGTGATTCGAGCCTTTGTTGTAAGGGGTGAATCGATCTCTGTTCTTCTTCCTATTTTTGGATCCTTCCCAGGAGGACCCTCTGGAGAATTTGTCAGAGGCTTCCTTTTGCTCTATCGGAGCTCCGTTTGCTGCTACTTCTTTAGACTCAATCCAAGTGTAAGTCTTCTCCACTAGTGCCTTATAAGTGGTAGGAAAATTGGTGGACAGGAATTCCACCAGGCTTCGAGTCCGGAGGCCATGTACAAAACCAGAGATTCTCTAATCTTCGTGCAAACCCAGAATTTGCAAAGTTTCATCGGTGTACCTTGTATCGAAGGCCCTGGTGCTTTCATTGTCCCTTTGCTTGATGGTATGCACGGCCAGATGGGTTTTGGTGTACTTCTGTTGGCTAAAGTGTGATCAGAACTTAGCCTTAAGGTCGTCCAGGCCTACAATGCTTCTCAACTTCTGTCCATTCCACCATATTCTTGCGGAGTCTCAGAGAGTGTAAGTGAACATGTGACATGCTACGGGCATGACCCACTTCTGCATCTTGATAGCACCTTCGAACAAATACAGGAAGTTATCAGGATTGCCTTTCCCATTGTAGGTGCCTATGTGAGTGGGCATCTTTACGCCATCCGGTAGAGGGTAGTCTTCGATCCACTTCACAAAAGGTGTGCAAGCTCCAGAGGCTTCGGCGTAGTAAGGGTTATATGGAGGTGGATAAACAGGTGTAGGGTTGTACGGGTTAGGAAATAGTTGTGTGTACGCAGGGTAAACTGTAGAAGGTTGATACGAAGGGTTTCCACCCATCGACTGGATAGGAACGTATCCATAGGGCATTTGCTGGTAACTCTGGTTGGGAAGAGGACCATTCGGAAGGTAGGTGTTATAGGTTTGAGCATGCAGGTAGGGGTTCATTCCCGGAGGGGGTAACTGATTCATCCCTGAGTACGGAGGAGGTCCTTCGACACTCGAGACATAAGATGGGGGTATTGGAGCCCCCACCCCTTCTCTTCCTAAGTGGGTAGCTAGGAGAGGCGGTAGGTTTACCCCTCCATTCCCTACTGGGTTGCTTTCTCCGTTGGAGTTCTCGCTCCTTATTTCACCTTGTACCCTTTCCCTTCTTCCCGGATCTCTACCGGGACCTTCTTCAAAACCCATAGTTCTTCCATTAGCTCTCCTTACGGAAGGAGAACCATTTCGTTGGGCCGAACGCCCCCTGTTAATCGGTTGAGGCCTCTCGTCTACCTCAATCTCTTCATCATATTCCTCACTGGAATATTTTAGTTCCCTTCGCATTTCAGTGTTGCGAACTTGCCTCTTATGAGCCCTCAGTAAAGAGTCTAAGGCTTCGAAGTTAGCCTCAACGAAGGCAGGGCTAATTTCTGGAATTGGGTTAGCGGAAGTTGAGGCGTGATGCATGAGAGTGGTTTCTAAACGAGATCGTGTGGTGAAGGTGGAGGCTGTTATGGGGGCGAGATTGTCGGTGTTAGTTATGTTGAGAGGGACCGGAGTAGAAAAACCTGGTGGAGGTGTATCTTCCCTTCCTGGTTCCATGCCGGAAAGGTAGCGTAATCGGTTAGGGTTTTAAGACTTGGTGATTACGGGACTAATAGTAGCAGGTCCCACAGATGGCGCCACTGATTGTACAATAAATTGCACTACCAGGATTCGATGATGATCAAAGGTATGAGGGGTGTATGTTTCAGCCAAGACTTGTCTTTTACATGAGAATAATAAATACGAAGACACTACGTTAAGTGATTACACATGGGTAGGACCCTGCGAACCACCTCCCGCGTGAGAGTAAGTATGAGTTATGGTGATATAAGTGTGTGTAAGTAAAGAGATGAGTGTGAAATGAGCATACCATAATCCATTGCCCGTCTAACCTATTTATAGTGGAAGAAATATGGTTATGGGCACGTCTGCGTGAATGTCGTAGAACATAGGGGCGTCCCATGCTTGTGGGTAACAACTAGGGCTTAGTGACCGACGTTTTCAAACTTGGCGTGGAAGCCAGGAAAGAGAGGGAGATCGTGGGTTTGACCATGTCAGGAGGTTCTCCTAGTCGTTACTCCTTCTTCAACCATACCCCGAATGGCTTAGGGCTTCGAATGGCGAATTCCGCGTAGGTAACCTTTGTGCTTACGAATGGTTTGACGCCTACGAATATAATAGAAACCTAACTTGGGCCTTCGTTGAGAAGGGCTTCGACACGTCTCAGAGAAGTGTCCTTCGAGCTATTCAGAGGGTACATCATCAGGTGTCAAGGTTGAGAATCCCGGTGGGGGAGTATCTTCTCTTCCTTGATTCATACTGTGAAAGTAGTGAGTGTGATTGACTAGTTATAAGTTTTGAATAATGAGAACAGTTGTAGCAGGTCCCACGGATGGCACCACTGATTGTATAATAAATCGTACGACCAGGCCTTCTATGCTGATCGAAGGGTATGAGGGGTGTTATGCTTGCGCCAAACTTGTAGCCAATCTGCAATAAGAAATAGAAAGCACTTCGTTAAGTGATTGTGCAGGGGTTGGACCCTGCGAACCACCTCCGGCGTGCGAGTAAGTATGTGATATGTGTTGGAAGTAATGTTAAGAGTGTGAAATGTAGTGTTGAATGAACATACCATTGAAATGACTCGTCCAATCTATTTATAGGTAGAAAAATAAGCTCGGAGAGTGTTTGCACATGTTTCAGAGATCATGGGGGCGTCCCATGATTTATGGTAACCGCTAGGGCTTCATCTCCACTCTCTCTGTCTTGTCGGGGAATCTAAGGAGATAGCGGGAATGTGGGTAAGACCAAGTCAAGTCCTTCTTTGTCTTAGTGTTTCCAAAGTTAACCCTGAAGGGCTTAGGCCTTCGATTGGCGACTTCTCAATTGGTAACCATGTCAATGATGAATGGTTTTACGCCATCGATGACTTAGGAAGAATGGCTTAGTCCTTCGTCATGAAGATTCGATTGAGGCCGAAGGGGAGTCCTTCGACCTGATTGGAGGGTACGCCATCAGTTCATATTTACCCAAATCATCACCATGACCATAAAAGGCTATAACAACAAATTAATCAACAAGAAGACATTCAAAAAACAGACAATAACCACAATTAGTCAAAGAACACCTTGATCCATGAATATATCAAGACTACCAATCTTGTAATTAAACAGGGTGAGTAAAAAAAACTTATAATAGTGAACTCCGATGAACAAAGAACCAAGAACACATGAAAGACATACTACCAAATCATCAAACCGTAGAACTAGGGTTTACTCAAAGTTCTTCAATACAATACGAATCAACCCAAATATATCGATAACCATATGTTAATCAGCCACCAGAAGCCTTTAAATACAAAAGCCCCATAAACTTTAAAACGTTAATTTCTCAAAATTAGGAATTTTCAACCGAACTTCTCAAGAACTCAATCCAATCCAAGATCTATCGATTAACACAATTAAATCGGCCAAAAACCACTAAACAAGAAGAAACCATAATTGTTTTCCCAAAACCCTAATTTCTAATACTAAATCAGAGACAGATTATAAAACATGCTCTGATACCATGTAAAAAATTAGAGTTAACACACACATAAACCTTTTATTGAATTTTAATTCAACACAGACAATCAATCTGATTTGAAGCAGATTAATTAATAACCATAACACAATCACCACTGCTAATCAGATGTGATTCATCAACCTAATTATTGAATGTTCTGTTACAAATTTACTCATAAAAACAATAACAAGATCAAAGATTATTAAGGTTATGTGTGAAAGTGAGAGTTGAATGATAGTTGGTCTAACCATTGGTATAATGGTCCTTATATAGTCCAGCTTCGAAAGTTTTAGACGGGCACAACTTCAGTGCTTGAACTTTTCAAAAATAGCATTCAAACCTCTCTACTTTCTTTTTATCAACTAACTATTATAATCAACAAGTTGCAAACAATACAAAGTTGGTTCATGTAGTATTATAATTGGAATCAAGTTATACTTTTAACAGGAACACATAACTATATACACATATTTAATAAAAACAAGCTTACTAGAAGAAAAAAACATGTTTTAGTTTTAACTCTTTTTTTATTGAATGAGAATTTAAACCTAGTTAAATACTTCAATACGAAAACTGTTAATTGTAATAGTAAAATGCTAATAATAAGATAAAGCAACATTGATCGAACAATATTTTAAGAAAAAATAGGTATGTGAAATTTAGGTAGCGTTTGTTTCGAGTCATGGAATTACTATGGCTAATAAGATTGATTGTAGGGTTGAACAGAAATGGGCTTTAGAATTCTAATACATTTGTTTGGTTGCAATGTTGCATATGGTTTTTTATTCTTTGTGGCCCATCTAAATTTCTGCATATTCCCATGGCGTCGCCTAGCTCCAAAATTATTTTGAAGACTTTGAGGGTACATAAGCAGCATGACGGGAAATTTTTAAAGATCAGGGCTCAAGTTTATCAACTTCGAGACAAGTTGGAAATGAGTTTAGTGAAACACCCCACACTACCAAGATATGAAAAAACCTTCATTTGGTAGGTGTCCTTACACCCACACATACAAAACAAACACAATCAATGACTATCGGAGTCAAAGTCAGACCATCATATCCATATCCCTCAACCAAACATGCCCGTAAGGTCTATTTAGTTGTTTTGAAAGAAAAAAACACTACTCAATGTATTTTTCGACTTTTTTTAGTAACGATGAAAATTACAATTTGAACATATAATATCTCACGTGGTTAATACAGATGCAATATGTGGAAATTCGCCTTATAAGATTATATTGTTAGTGCATACCAACGACCATGACACTATACTATGAGCTACATATTTCCCTATTTTCTTACAAAGGACCATTTACAAATATTAAAAGCACGTGAGTTTGATAGAATATCTGAAAGCATGATCATGATTTGTAGGGGCATAGACTGGTTACGAAGTGCGTTGACTAAAGATAATGAATATGAAACCTCTACTTCGAGCATGTATAGTATCTCACCATATAGCTTTAGCATTCGAACTTAGCTCCTGATTTAACACTTCTCCATTGCAATTATGAGCTACAAATAGACTTTTTTCCAAGCCGCATCACAATTAACCTTAATTAATAACATTTGTTTTCCTAACTTCCACACCAGCTTCCTTTATGTCAAATAGGCTATGAAAATGCTTATTAAGCCGTATCTAGAATCTCCAAAAAAAAAAATTCATAAAAATATCCCAACATATAGGAGAAGTGTCCAAAATCACTTGACAAAAGTCCTCCACTCTACTAGCCCTAGGTGTATCATATAACTTTTCAGAACTACAACAATCCCATACATCCTTTTCCTTTGAGCACTTAAACAATGCATGAGCTACATTTTCTTCCAGGTCGCCACAAAGTGTACAAGAGGACGTAGTTATCTTCTACCCCTAGCACATAAAGTTGTCAGTGGAATTAGTTTTTATCTTCAAATATGAGATGAACTTTTTAATTCGTCTCTACAAATAATAAAAAATTTAGAAAATGAGTGTTATATTTACCAAAAACATGATGATGCGCGTACGAAGCACGTTCGGGGTCAAAGGAAACTTCTTTTTCGTCGAGTGATGCTCGTATAACGTGTTCGGGGTCAAAGGAACTTCCTTTTCGTCGAGCAAGTTTTTCAACACCCTAGGCAGTGAACCTAATCGTTGTAGTGTAATATTGGGTAAGCCTCGGGTATTGATATTGTTCTCTAGGGGAATAATAATGATATTAAGAAATGTACTACGCTAAGGTTGAGGTGGAGGAAGATTCTTTTTTATGTTTTTATATTTTTTAGAAAGCTAAAGGTAAAATTTCGGGGTTTGGATTTGGGGGTTTGGTACTTCTACCGATTACTCTACTATTCTAATTGTCTAAACTATGGGTAGTCTTATGTCTTTTGATGTGTGCTCGTATGATGATTAAAAATGTGTTTACCTAGATACTATTACTCCCTAGTTATCTTTTATTGGTTGGTTGAATTGTCAAACCTTATCTTAACGCATTGTATTTCTAAAAGTTGTAGGGTGTGCGGATCCCCTAGTTCTATGAGGTTATCTCTCGTATATGATTCACGGAATCGACAAACCTAAGTTATTCCATCCGATCACCATATCATCATAAAGCATACTCAAGCATTAAATACAACAAAAGCCTAAATGCGCCATTTAAGACTATATCAATTAAGAAAAGAGACAATCTAACAACAATCAATAATTAGGTTTCATACATCTAAACAAACACACAAGAAATTTAGCTAGACATGTTAAACAAGCAAGCATACACACAATCAATCAAACATGGGGTAGACATAATGATAAATTGAAGATATGGATTAAGATACAAGATGTTTTTGGAGTGATTGAAACCTTCAAAGTTGTTGGAAAAACACCTATCTAAGCCCTGGAATCAGAGTTAGGGTTTTGAGCCTACAAAAAGTGAAGTTATAATGTTCTATTTATAGGCAGATTTTCTGTTAGCAAAGGTTGACGGAATCATGAAGACTTTTTCACCAAACTGTATATTTTCTCGTTCTGGTCGCGTGGGCTTTTGAATCACCTAAATCCGAATTCGTATGCAAAAGTTATGGCCAAAACAGTATCAGCTACTTCGCGCGCATGTTGTGATAGTCTTGATCAGTTTGTGATGGCGTCAGTTGAGATGTGTGACGCCGTCAGTCTTTAGTAGCGACGTCGTCTAAGTCTTTGATCTTGGGCGTCTGGAGTAGATTTTGTGAGTGGCGCCTTTCCTCTTCAAAGCCTGACGCCGTCAAGTGTATTTGAGCAAAAAGTCTACTGAGTCGTCACAAATTTAATTACGTAGAGATGGACGGCGTCGCCCTTTAGTTGGGATGCCGTCAGCTTCAGTTTCAGCAGCTTGAGTTTCTTGATCTTGACTTAGCCATTTTCTTCATATATTCACTCCTTTTCGTCCTAAAATGCATCATTCCAGGATTTTGCTTCCAAGAGACCTAAAAAGTGAAAATGAACGAAATTAAGTAGTAACAGATATAAAAGTGGGCGATTAAGGGCTTAAATGACCCCCTAAAAGTGTACGTTTTAAATCCTTATCAAATATCCCTACACTTGGTATTTGTTTGTCCTCAAAAAAATGTGCTTTTGGCCAATTAATTTATAAGTTAGGGGGCGTAAAGCATTGGTTTAACATAATTCACAACAAGTAAAAGCACTGCAATAGTCATAATAAGCACGGAAATTATATACTAGCACCTCACAAGTGGTGTTGGGATTCTCTCATCTCTCGGGTGTATATGAAATATAGTCAATGGAAATGGAAGATAAACACTCATTAACCGTCATAGAACATAGATTAGCATAGGCTTGAGACTAGATCAAACCTCCACCGCTTTGGCATAAGCACCTAGGAACAACTATCTAAGAGGTCTTTTAAAAGGGTTGTAACGTTAGGCTTACGATTAGGGAAACAAAGGGTTTGGTTGGATAGGCGATTTAGTGGTGGCAAGTCAAAAATCTTATGTTACAATTACGAAAAGAATGGCGTTGCTAAGCCATGACTCGACTCTCTAAACTCTAAATGACTTTGAAATAAACAAACATAAATATAAAGATAGATGTAGGATGGTAGCCCGTATGTTCTTTTTCTTTTTTTTTTTAATTTTATTTTATTTTATTTTTCGACACTTTTTTTTTTCTTTTTTCGATTTTTTTGCATACAATTTTACTCTACCATCCTCTACGATAAAATCAAACTATAAGGGATTTATAGGAGCATCCCTACACTTGAGTTTTTATTATTCTAACACTAATTTGACCCGAATTGAAAATATCAAAACACTTGGAGTACATTATTACGTAAATAAAGGGAATTTGAATTTTAACGTTCTTTCCCGTCACTCCATAAAATTTAACTTTACCCGTGAGTCCCAATCATCCCAAACCTTTGTACAAAAGATATGACTCGACTTAGCAACCATTCAAGTATCTAGATAATTAAACTAAGGGTTTAGTATGATAACAATAATGCACTAAAAGTGAGTGCATACAAGGTAGGCTAAGGTGATTTGGGTGTACATTTGGGGGTGGATTGTAAACAATGCTCTTCATTGATATTCCGGAAAACCGAAACATCGTGAGAACCGCGAAAAGGATAGGCTCTGAGGGGTTAACTTGGGGTATCGTGTACTAAAGATGAGTACAGCGCAAGGGTGTGGGGGAATTACTCAACCGATGTGGAAGAAGTAATTATAATACAGGTATCAAACAAGGGTTATCCTAATGCCTCTTATCATTTAGTTATTCCTAACTACACAAGTGTAGTCTCACTAGCGATCTCGGGATGCATCACAAAACAAGTTCTAGAATCTATTATACTACCGGTACACTCTCAAAGCATTAGAGGTGAATGATTTAATTCCTATAGATCTAGGGGCGAACCTCACATTTTTGGGGTGGAATTTGAGTGGTAAATGGTTTTTGTGCTAGTCATATAACTCCTATCCATGAGACACTTTATTAAGACTAAAGTCCCACCCGTACATGTCATGAAAAATTTTAAATTTGGCGCTAAAATTGCCCTAACAAATATCTCTCATGGTCTATTACACAAATGAAATAGGACAAGACAAATGATCAAGGATAAGCATAGTTTTAAAGTTCCCGTTTTATTCTCTCTCCCTACACTTAAACTGAACATTGTCCCCAATGTTCCCCGAAAGTATCAAAGTTATGATAACGGAAGGTAATTAAAAGAGAAAGAAACTATCACTCCCCTGATTAGCTTGGTAGGATCCGTGTGAAGTAGTGGTTAAATTCTTTCCAAGAAGAATGTATGCGTGATAAGCTCCATCTAATGTTATATTTCTTCTTCTTGATAAATAAAACCTGCACACTTTAAGAAAACAGACAACCCAAAGCATCAAACAGAACAAAGAAAAATCACAAGTAGATGTAATTCCAAACTTAAATAAGATATAATGCTTGTGGAATGGGTGTTTGCAGTTTTTTTTGGTAAATTAAGACCTGAGAATTTCCAAAAATTTATAAATAGCACAGAAAACAAGAGAAATTTTATAAGCTGTTTCTACTCCTCCTGACATTGTCAGGTTCTAATCCTGACGCCGTCAGGTTATCCTGATAGAAACTGGTCTGCTGCGTTTTTCTGGAAAAATTACACCTTTAAAATCTGGAAAAATTCCTTCAAAACATTCATAATGACTCGATACAAGAATTTGACTCTAACAAACACACACACATACACACACACACACACACACACACACACACACATATATATATATATATATATATATATATATATATATATATATATATATATATATATATATATATATATATATATATCATTTTCAATAATCGTAGTTCTTATGTTCACGTTCTTCTAAAAACGTGTGTAATCTTCTCTACACTTATCCTTTTTGTAAAATACCTTTATATGTAATTAAGACGAGGTTAAAGACAAAATAAAGTATTTTCGCAATTTCAAACATGAGAACATACAATAATGAAAAGATATATGACACACAAACAAGCAAACAATTAAGCATGGGTTGCCTCCCACGAAGCGCTTTTCTTTATTTATGAGTCTTGTAGCTAGACTCGAAGTCGTGCTCCTACGTGACTTCCTTACCGTTATTATTTTCATTCACTAAGCCTTCATCATAGGGTTGTACACGTTGTATGCTTACCGTGAACTCTCTCCCATCATCGTCCAATATGATAATTGTTCCACCTTTTATGTTTGTCTCTTTCACCATATAGGGGCCAAACCATTTTGGTCTATTCCTTCCTCTTAATGCTTTTAATTTTGATCTATACAAGAGCACCTTGTCTCCTTCCAAAAATTCTTTAGGGTTCTTTTGAGGGAGTGTTTCTGTGGTGTAGTTATGCCCTATGTTTTTATCACGTTTCCACAATTTTGATTCTATCTCCTCACTCATGTAATCCCGAATACTTTTTTCCCATTCAACAATTTTCCTCTTAACTGTATTATTGGAAACTCGTGAATTCTTATTTTCTATGTTCTCTTTAATCTTCAAAGGATACCTCAGAACAATAGGTATCCTAATTTTGTCTTTGCCACTTTTAAGTATGATAACACCATCACCGCATTTGATTGTTGCCTTAGCTGTGACCAAGAAAGGTGTTCCAAGGATTAATGGCATGTTTTCATCTTCCTCAATGTCTACAATTGCAAAATCTACCGGATAGATAACATTTGCAACCTCAATTAAAACATCCTCTGCTATTCCTAAAGGATAAACATATGAATGGTTTGCTAACGAAAGTCTAAGATTGGTCTTGGTTGGTTCCTTCTTAGTCAACTTATTATAGACTGATAGCGGCATTATGTTTACATCGGATCCCTGATCGGCTAAAGCTTTTATATTCTCTAAGTCACCAATGCTACATGGTATTATGAAGTTCCCACAAATCTCTTGCTTCCCAGCTATTGGTTTCTTAATAATTGCCTCGTACAAAGGTCCCATAGGCATGGTGTCATACTCTTCCACCTTTATTTCACCTAAGAGGGTTTTCCTAAGAGTATCATTATACCTAAAGTTGTTCACTTGGTTAACAATTGTTTTTTTTATTTATCTCATGCTTAAGGTAATGCCCTATGGTTTTGGGTTTATTAGAGTTCGGAGCCTAATCTTCATCCTTACTATTCAAGTTATTCTTGTTAGTCTCAATGTCCTTTTCCTCAACTATCCCATCTTATTCAGGAACAACGGAAATGGCATTAACAAACAAAGTGGGGGCAGCGCGGTCATCATCTCTTACTAGCACTTTTCGGGAGCCTTCATCTTGGTGTACTTCTTCACTAAGTCCATCATCTCCGCCATTTTTTCCTGTATTTCTTCCCTTTGTCCATTGAAGGCTTTTAAGAGGGTGTCGAGCTTGGTTGTCATCTCGCTTTGTCGTTGCTTGAAATCGGCTTCAAGTTGCGTCAATCGAGCTTCTTGAGATGACATGAATTTGGACACCATTCCCTCAAGACTAGTGGAAGTTTTGGTGTTTGGAGGGTTGTCGTAGGATTTTCCTAAGTTATTTGGCTCGAGCTTGAAAGTGTACCACTTCTCTCCCGCTCTGTCAGTACGCGTGGAGGCGTAGTCCGCAAAAGCTTATTCGGGGAGTCTTGTACAATCACGAGTGTCGTGGGGACCACAACATAATTCACAAGGTAGAGTGATTTTGTTCACTTGGCATGAGGGCTTAGGAGTCTCATAGGAGCTCATTAGGAATTTGACTTGATCTTCAAGTTCGAGCATCGTATGATTGGAAGGATGTGAGTCAATGGGAGGCAAGGAGACTGCCTTAACGGTTTTGGGAAACTCACGTGGGTCATTCCAACATTCGTTTTCATAGAGGGCAAGGTACTCTATTGTACCCCACGATTCTTCCACGGTGAGTTCACTAAGTTTACCAACGGCTGCTTGGTCGATGGTTTTCCTAGTTGAGAGATTGAAATGATCGTAAAAGATTTGGACTTAAAGCCAAAGATCGATGCAGTGATGAGGGACTTTGTAGAGCAAGTCCTTAAATCGAGTCCACGCCTCGTAGAGAGTTTCGCCTTGACATTGTTGGAACATCAAGATGTCGTTCCTAAGTTTGGTAGTTCTCCCCGGTAGGAAAAATTGGGCGAGGAAACGAGTGGTGAGATCATCCCAACTTGAGATGGATCCGGCTGGAAGTCGGTCAAGCCAATTACTAGCTTGGTCCCGTAGAGAGAATTGGAAGATACGCAAGCGCGTGGTCTCCCATGTGGTAGCATCAGGGTCGATGGAATCAACGATTTTAAGGAAGCCCTTGAGATGCTTACAAGGATCTTCGGAACGAAGTCCATGGAATGCACATCTGTTTTGCACCAACCGGATGGTGTCGGATCGCAGGGCCGTAGTTGGAGCTTGAGCGGGAGCTTAATGGTGTTCCAATAGCCTTGATGGCTCAATCTAGAGTATTCACCAAGAGTACGGCCTTTTGGCGGGTCAATGATTGGTGGGTCGATGGGAAGTGGTGGATGTGGTGGTGGGTTATCACCTTCCATGATGAAAAGTGATGGTATTACTAACAAAGTCACGAAGAATGAGGATAGACTACGAGGAAGCTAAAAATGAGAAAAAAATATTACTTGATTGGAATCAAGCAAGGGAACCTAAACGAGATAGAAATCTAACTAGCTATTCTATTCTCCAGCAACAGCGCCAAAAACTTGATGCGCGTATAACGGGTTCGGGGTCAAAGGAACTTTCTTTTCGTCAAGCAAGCTTTTCAACACCCTAGGCAGTGACCTAATCGTTGTAGTGTAGTATTAGGTAAGCCTCGGGTATTGATATCGCTCTCTAGGGGAATAATAATGCTAGTAAGAAGTGTACTACGCTAAGGTTGAGGTGGAGGAAGATTCTTTTTTATGTTTTTTTATGTTTTTATATTTTTTAGAAAGCTAAGGGTAAAATCTCGGGGTTTGGATTTGGGGGTTTGGTACTTCTACCAATTACTCTACTATTCTAATTATCTAAACTACGGGTAGTCTTATGTCTATTGATGTGTGCTCGTATGCTGATTAAAAATGTGTTTACCTAGATGCTATTACTCCCTAGTTATCTTTTATTGGTTGGTTGGATTGTCACACCTTATCTTAACGCATTGTATTCCTAAAAGTCGTAGGGTGTGCGGATCCCCTAGTTCTATGAGGTTATCTCTCGTATATGATTCACGGAATCGACAAACCTAAGTTATTCCATCCGATCACCATATCATCATAAAGCATACTCAACCATTAAATACAACAAAATCCTAAACGCACCATTTAAGCGTATATCAATTAAGAAAAGAGACAACCTAACAAGAATCAATAACTAAGTTTCATAGATCTAAGCAAACACATAAGAAATTTAGCTAGACATGTTAAACAAGCAAGCATACACACAATCAATCAAACCTGAGGTCGACATAATGATAAATAGAAGATATGGATTAAGATATAATCAACAAACCATTACAAGATGTTTTTGGAGTGATTGAAACCTTCAAAGTTGCTGGAAAAACACCTATCTAAGACCTGGAATCAAAGTTAGGGTTTTGAGCCTACAAAAAGTGAAGTTATAATGTTCTATTTATAGGCAGACTTTCTGTCAGCAAAGGGTGAAAGCGTCACCTCTATAGAGTGACGGCATCATGAAGACTTTTTCACAAAACTGTAGATTTTCTTGTTCTGGTCGCGTGGGCTTTTGAATCACCTAAATCCGAGTTCGTATGCAAAAGTTATGGCCAAAACAATATCAGCTACTTCGCGCGCATGTTGTGATAGTCTTGATCAGCTTGTGACGGCGTCAGTTGAGATGTGTGATGTTGTCAGTCTTTAGTAGCGACGTCATCTGAGTCTTTGATCTTGAGCGTCTGGAGTAGATTTTGTGAGTGACGCCTTTCCTCTTCAAAGCCTGACGCCGTTAGGTGTATTTGAGCAAAAAGTCAACTGAGTCGTCACAAATTTAATTACGTAGAGAGGGACGGCGTCTCCCTTTAGTTGGGACGCCGTCAGCTTCGGTTTTAGAAGCTTGAGTGTCTTGATCTTGACTTAGCCATTTTCTTCATATATTCACTCCTTTTCGTCCAAAAATGCATCATTCCAGCATTTTGCTTCCAAGAGACCTAAAAAGTGAAAAGGAACGAAATTAAGCAGTAACGGATATAAAAGTGGGCGATTAAGGGCTTAAATGACCCCTTAAAAGTGTACGTTTTAAATCCTTATCATCGAGCAAGTTTTTCAACCACCTAGGCAGTGAACCTAATCGTTGTAGTATAGTATTGGGTAAGCCTCGGGGATTGATATCGTTCTCTAGGGGAATAGGAATACTAGTAGAAGTGTACTACGCTAAGGTTAGGGTTGAGGATGATTCTTTTTTTTTTTTTTTTTATCTTTTTTATATTTTTTTAGAAAGCTAAGGGTAAAATCTCGGGGTTTGGATTTGGGGGGTGGTACTTCTATCGATTACTTCTACTATCTAATTATCTAATCTATGGGTAGTCTTATGTCTATTGATGTGTGCTCGTATGATGATTAAAAATGTGTTTACCTAGATACTATTACTCCCTAGTTATCTTTTATTGTAGGTTGAATTGTCACGTCCTTATTCTTAACGCGTTGTGTTTCCTAAGGTCGTAGGGTATGCATATTCCCTAACTCTTTGAGTTCACCCTTGAGTGTAGTAAACGAAGTCCACTAAGTCATTCATAAACTAACTTTAACGTTATCTTTGGATGTTTAGACTACGAAATCCGCTATCTCATTCATATACTAATTTTCACAAAGATTACTCAAGCATTAAACACAACGATAGCCTAGTTACACTCCTAAGCCAATTACAATTAAGATAAGAGTCAACCTAACAATAATTAACAACTAGGTTTCATAGATCTAAGATAACACACAAGAAATTTAGCCGGACATGTTAAACAATAAGCATACACACAATCAAAGGAAGACATAATGAAATTTATGAAGTAAAACACTTATCTTGATGAGTAAAATAGGGTTTAGGACCCTAAGATACTATCCAAGTCGGACTACAAACGTTTAGGGTTTTTACTCCAAAAGTCTACCTTCTAAAATACTGAAAATTCGATTTCTATATATAATTTACACTTGCGACGGCATCGCCTTATAGGTGGGACGCCGTCAGATCGCCGTCATTAGGGTTTTCATCTTGGCCAAGTTATCGTTGGGCTGGCGTCACCTTGTAGTTGTGACGCCGTCAGGCTTTAGCAGGGACATCGTCTGATTCTGGATCTGGGCCGTCTGAGATGGAAAGTCTTAGTGAAGCCCTTCCTCTTCAAAGCCTGACGCCGTCAGTTGTATTTTAGCAAAAAGTCTACTAAGCCGTCAGGTGCATCTATTAATCATCAGTAAATCTGTAGAGGGGGGACGGCGTCGCCCTTTAGTTGGGACGCCGTCAGCTTCATATTTAGCAGCTTGAGTGTCTTCGATCTTGACTTAGCCATTTTCTTCATATATTCACTCATTTTCGTCCAAATATGCATCATTGCAGCATTTTTCTTTCAAGAGACCTAAAAAGTAAAAAGGAACGAAATTATGCAGTAACGGATATAAAAGTGATAGATTAAGGGCTTAAATGACCTCTTAAAAGTGTACGTTTTAAATCCTTATCAAATATCCCTACACTTGGTATTTGCCTGTCCTCAAGAAAATGTGCTTTTGACCAATTAATTTATAAGTTAGGGGGCATGAAGCAATGGTTGAGAATAATTCACAACAAGTAAAATGATGTGCTATTTCATCCTGCTTTTAATATTTATAAAACTTGAATAACTTAGGATAGACACATACTAACGGGCAGAGTACCCGATCAGATGTAGTAAAGCCTTAGGTAAATCTGAGTATCTTCCCAAGAGAGCTGTGACCTTGAAAGAACTAAGATGATTAGATAAAACATAGATAATAAACGGTAGACAAGGTTGTTATAATCCATAGATATTCTAATATTTTGCATACACAGTCACCAGAAATTTAGATAAAAGAGATAGATAAACAAAGCTTAACAAAGAATGCGAATATGAATAGATTCTCAATAAGTATATTCAATATAGTGGTTAATTATCACCAGAATCCTTTGGTCGATTCGTCATGGCCTATGGTTCTTATATTCCTCGCCAAGATGAGCAGGTCACCCGGGATCATTCAGCAACCTAATAGCAGTCATTAAGCACCAAATCTACTAGATCTAGACGGTGGGAACCCGGCCGTTAGGAACTTAGATTCCCCCTAACCTCTTAAATAACTCCACTTGATAAGTGATCCTTTGGTCAATTCGCACATGAAGAGTGGTCGTACTATGGCCAATTCCTCCCAGTCCTTTAGATACTACCAAGCTTATAATACTACCAAGGCTAGCGATCTATGAAAAGACTAGCATATGTCTATAAAGAATTATAGAGAATAACAATAACATAAATGCAAACTTTAATTAATAACATGAATTCATAATATAAGATCTAGAAAAATATAAAAAGAATCCAAACTCGAATACAAAGGAAATCGTAGGCGAGAACTTCGTTATTCATGCTCCTAAACCATGCTTCTTCTTATGTGTTTTGATCTCCCCAAACCCTAGAAGGTTTGGGAAAGGAGAGATATACAATACTGATGAAATCATCGACTATTTATAGGTTTCAAAATAGTTACGGCGTAACCTTAATAGCTAGTTACGCCGTAACTTCCTTTAATCTTCAGTGCTTATTCATTGGCTATGGCGTAACTTAATTTGGTGTTACGTCGTAGCTGCTATAATCCAGTGTAAATATTTGTTACGGCGTAGCCTAAGCTGATATGTAGGATCGTATATATTATGTTGTTTAGATGATTCGGGTGGTCTAGGATGATGATAGTATATGAATGTCATGGTTAGAGAGATGAAGAGAGTAGAGAGGGAATTCTAGAGAGATAAACAAAAGTGTAAAAGGTTAGATTAGAACTTCCAACCCTCTACCTTGGGAGGTAGAGGGTATTTATAGGTTACAAACTAAACGACCTCCTGACGGCCTGTGGATCAGGTATACAGTGGGTAAAGACCTGTCCTTCCTCTACGGTGTTACACTAAGCTAAACTAGGCTAATAACTAACTAATTAACTACTAAATAACGTAACTAACGATATGTCTACGAGCTAACTTATGCTAGATAATATTTGGGGTGACCGACTCTTCACTATGGAATTTCCAATTCCTAACAATCTCCCCCTAAGGGAGGTCACCCCATGTTTTACATTTCGAATCCTAGCATTCTATTTAATCTTCAGTCTTGAGCTCGTAGACTTTAATTCTTCAATTTCCGTATTCTTTGTGCTTTAGCAGTGACTCTTCATAGTCCACATAGTTTTGTACTTTGAGTGGAGGTCGTTGAACTGATCCACATCTTTGATGATCTTCAAGCTATCTTTGAGATCATCAGCCATAGTAAATGTCTGGATCACCCATTGTAGTGTTGCCATCATGTGAAGTTGTGACTTTCGGACCGACATGCTCACACTTTCTGGATCATGACATCTTTTCATCAGAGTAGCGGAAGCTTTTACTGGTTCAAGATATTTGCAGCAGCGTAGCAGAAGCATAGTATAAAAATATCTGAGCCAGGTTCTGTAGATATGCATAAGTCATGATTTCTTCAATTAAGTGTGGATGCTGTGAGCATCTGGCATTGGATTGACTTCTCAATTCTGATCAGCTGCAACCGTCCAAATGTACCTGCAAACAACAGTTAGCAATAAAAAACACGAAAGTGTCTTTGATCACTTTCGTTGAATTGAAGTACACGACCCACGGTTCCCCGTTGATCAGTACAAGTACTGCCTGTGATCAGGTATAATTCTGAAGAATCTCCTTAACAGGGTTTTGCAGCTGTTCTAGCTGTTCTCAAATCGGAACGTCTCAAAGAAGACAACACGGAGTGAGTGAACCAGCGAATTGAGATTCCCTAATTGATAAAAAATGATTTGAAAAAACAGTCGTGTATTGCTTAAGATAAAGGGTTTTGCAATACAACGAAGGTTTTATGGAAAATCAATTATCAATCATAAATACCCTTTTAATTTTGAAATATTAATACACAGTCGATGTGCTAGAGAAAAGAGTTTTTGAGCACAATGACCGGTTTTTCAAAGGTATCCGTCAATCCATAACCTGAACCAGGATTGATTCACAATTTTGAATCGCCCCATTGTTTCTGTTCAGTTGTCACATGGTTGATCTATTGGATAGATCTCACATGCCACCTACCAAGATATTGTTTGATGTTGGCTCTAGAAGGATTTCCATCTTCATTGTGAATATGTTAGCATACCACTTAGATGTTCTGGCAATACCACAAGGATAATGCGTAGGACTCTTAAATTATATTCTTACTTTCTACATTGTGTGAAACAACAAGACTTCATTGACAGTGTCCTAAAGAGATATTGTGGATGATCTCTTGGCTCTAGACTCAATTGTGCACATTTAGTTCCTATGCCGGAGACTAGGGAGAGGGTCTCCTTCTTCAATATCAACAATCTCTAAGAGAAAGTCGATAGATAATGTAGGCAAGAGTTCTTTGAAACAATTTCTTGATCACAATTTCCTTAGAAAAAGCCATTTGATTTTCTTTGGTAAATTCTCCCCCTCAATATGTGCATAGGATATTTTGAAATCATTGTATCATATAGAGGAAAGAGTTCTTTTGAAGCACATTTACGATCACACAAGCCATTAAGAAACCATTCGCTCCCCCTCAATATGTGCATCAATATATGAAAGAGTTTAGCACATGTTAGAGAGAGCCAGCACATTGAATCAAATGATCACCTTTTATCAAATTTCATATTAAATCAAAAATTCTCCCTCGATCAAAAATATCAAACCCTTTGAGATTTTGGATCCCAAGTGATTTAATGAGGTTTAGAAAACATGAGAGAAAATGTGGCCTTGTTTAAATACTCTTTTAGTTTTTGGTTAAATGCTCCTCCTCAACATGTGCATTGTATATTTGAAATCGTTTGGCACATGGAGGAAGAAGTGCCTTTAAAGGACTAAAACCAATTCCATTTAAGCAGATTTGAGATTTAAATCACGATCTCCCCCCCCCCAATCAAAAATTTCAAACCATTTGAGATTTGTGATCCCAAAAGATTTAAATCATGATGGATAAGGAACAGTTTTTCGACATTAAAGATTGTTAGTGTCAGGTAAGATTGTTTTAAGATATCTTTAAGTAAAATAAAACAATTTCACAATCAAACAAGAACAGAAAAAATTTCATTTTGAAAGATCTTTGAGTTTTAAAGAAAATCATACCATGACATAACATTAAATCTTTAGATCACCACTTATTATTGTACAAACCGGATTTTTATCAAGAAATATCGTTTGAAAATACTTAAGATTGAAATCACTCTCCCCCTCAATCAATGACCATAGTCGTTGATTGAGTGACTTATATTAGAAATGAAGTCCGGTTGATTTCCAAAATATGAGTTCAGTTTATTTTCAAAACAATATTTTCCATTTTCAAAACAATATTATAAAAATTGTTTAAAAATGGTATCATTCACTACTTTTCCTGCACAAGATACGTTAGGTGGTTCAGAAGCTTCTGTTGTTGCTGTAGGGCTGGAAGAAAACCGTCTGCTGATGCAGTGAGACCTCTAACGTTGCATTTGTCATGCCAACTCTTCATAGAGGTCCAATTAAGCTCCGTTTCTTCATTTGATGATGAAGAAAACCATCTGCTGATGCAGTGAGACCTCTTACGTTGCATTTCATGCCAACTCTCCATAGAAGTCAAATTAAGCTCCGTTTCTTCATTTGTCGACCCAAGATATAGTTGCCCTTTCCTTTCGGCATCCAATCATCTTATTTTGTGGGATCCGGATCGGGAACATTCTTATATACCAATATACCTGCATACGTTAGTGAACACACATACAGATATATGGTGGTCGTCATCACCCAAACAACAATCGACTAATAAAAGTCAATCCAACATATCAATCATATCATAAAAGGTATGGGAATAATGTGTTTATCAAACTTTAATCATCTAATCCTAACAATCATATCCTATAGATGATATAAGTCCGATAGATGATATAAATTTGAAAAACGTTCTCCCCCTCAATCAATGACTTATTTTTCTGAAAAGTTTAAAAGCGCTGAAGTCATTGATTGAGTTTTCAATTTTTACAAGAACTCTAAAACTGATTGATTTTCAAGCAACTCATTTTCCACCATTTTTGAATATAACAAATATTTTTCTAAAGAATTTTAGACGGAAAAAAACTTGTGTAGGAACAGCAGTCTTTTTGACGACATGCTTTCCTTGTATTTGTTTTAGGATAAGTGCACGAAATTTTTGAAAATTGGTTTAGCGCAACACTTTCCTTCCATGAAGAGCGGGTTGCTATCTAAAATAATAGCAAACCATAGTTTAAGCATGGGTTACAGTCTGAAATAACTGCAAGCCATTTGATTTGTGACATGTTTTGGAAAAGAATATTTACACCTCCTGCTCGAACTTCATCTATAGTCCCGTGCCCTTGTTGAATGACATTTCTAAGACCGTAGATGTTATCGATACCAGAAGACATGTCTTAGAAAAATAATATTTTTGGTATTTTCTGATTTTTCAAATTTTTATGGATTTTTTGTTGATTTTATATTTTTCTTTTTTGTTTTTGTTGGTTTTATATTTTTGTATTTTGTTTTTGATAAATATATACAAAGATAGATAAGATGATATAGTTTAAGAAGATGATGATACGAGTACCGAGATAGGGATATCGAGCAGCCCCGTTGTAGAAGATAGAAATCGTCATCTCTTAAACATTCACCACCAAAGCTTCCAAGGCTCTTGAATCGAAGAGAGAAATCGAGGCAATTGAAAGTGAGACTTTGGTAGCTTCCCCCCAAACCGTAAATCTTCTTATTGAGCAGATTCTAAACTTTCTTTCAAGCTTGCCTTAGCCAGTTTGCACGAAGATGCACACCATATCATCGATCTTGCTGCTCCATATAAGAAGGATCATCGTAAGTCTCCATTCGGGGTTATATCATCAAGTAGAACATCAAAGAGTCATCCCACACATGAATAATCTTCTCAAATTCCATTTCCACTGAAGTCTGAAGTGATCCATACCAATAAGTTGTCAAGAGACCACTTCCCCCATGTAGATGAATTGGTGCAGTCAGTCTCTTAGACTAGAGCTCACGAACCCAAATACACAATTACCCAAAGACAAAGAAACTTATAACATCGAAGTATCAGATTAAGCCCGATAGCCAAAGAATAACCCCGATGTATACTTTTCTCTCCCCCTGAAAAAAATTGAATGAAGCTCAAGAGCCCGAAATACCTGAATGCCCAAAGAGAGAATAACCGATAACATTGAAGAAGCAGGCCGAATCACTGATTATCTCTGCGGATGACAATCTCTGCGGATGTCAACTCCGGAATAAGTGATTATATCTCTGAATCACTAATTAAGCACTCAAGTGAAACAACTGAGCGCCCCCAATGTACACAATTCTCTCTCCCCTGATGATTGCGATAACATCAAAATCATCACACACTTGTTTACCTCTTTCATCTTCAGAAACTAACTCTTCCATCTCTTCCCCCACATAGTTGGAATAAGAGCACTAAACGCCATGAGTCAAACCTTGAGTTTCTCTGCGGTAATGACAATAGTCTTCCCGGGATATCTTCAATCACTTAGAAGTATTAAGTTCATCAAGTTTACTCGCGTTTAGCTGTGTGTTTCCTTCCCCCTTGCTGGTTTTGATACTTCAGAATCAGCAACACATTGTAAGCCCGTATACTAGAAATTTGTTGAGAAGAACATTAGAAATCTTGTGAGAATCAACTTGCTGAAGAACAGAATGAGCAAGTCTAATTGGGGATTAAATCAGACATTTCACCCTCCCCCAATTAGTGTTCTCCCCAAAACCGACAATCTGTTTAATAAATGCCCAGATTAAGAAGAAGTCTTTAGATAATCAAATGCAACTCGTCTTTAGTCTTCTAACATGCAGCATAAAATGTAGAACCGACTGTAGACTCGACCTTCTTCAAGATTGTCTAATTGGGGAATAGAAAGTCAACATCTTCAACTCACCAAATGCATTCCCGTTAACTTTGAAATAGCAAATCCCCTTAACTAAAATCCCTCCCAATCAAACAAGAACAGAGAGATGTGCATCAAAGAAATCAGCCCAGCAACTAGAAGCACTTTGTCATTAAACTCATCAGTCCGTATGAAGATATCAACCAACGGCTCTTAAAAAGAAACTCCATGTAAAGATGACCCGATAAGAAGAAGCTTGGTTCTTACACGAGTTTGAAGCCGTTTGACCATTAATTCTCTGAAATCAATCAACCATGCAGGGTTATCATACTTCTTCTCCCCCAATTGCAAACGGAGTTGCCATTCTTGATTAAGTAAGTGAAAATCATCCAAATGCATTCTATTCACACTTCTCCCCCTCAAAAGTAGCATATAATGTCGCCATCGTCATTATAGTTGAGCAAGTGGAATAAGAAAAACAATCAACAGTAGTCCGGTTCACTTGATGTTTGAAAGCGCATGGAAAAAGCGTGAAGCATGTTGATGAGAATGGTCATAAATGAGAAGATTTCTCTTCTTCAGAAGATCAAGCGCATTGAACGTACACTTTTCTTTTCTTTAAGGTACGAGGCTTGAACTGTTGTGTTCAAACGTCATGATCTCTCTCTTTTCAGCATCTCTTGGCTAAACATTTAATCACCCCATTATCATTCAGTAGGCTCTTTGTAGTGACAACTGATAGAGAAAACCCAATATGATAAATTTGACCCAGAAGTAAACTAACCTGAACTCGTGACTTAAACTTGCACATATGTAACAAAGAGCGGTGCCGAGACTTCATCCTCCATTGAATCTCTAAGTACTCTATACTCTTCATCCAACCAACCATCAAGTAATAGACGTACATCACCTCTTGAAAATCCACAATCGAATGTGACACTGAGCACTACAACGTAACTCCTTAAAGTGATAGTTATTTTGTTGTGGTAAGAGCCCAATTCCCCCAAGTGGTAAAAGAAGAGGTAAAAGTCACCCAACAATAACTAGATTTCCAAGTCTTCGATTTAGATAATAAGCTCGAACAAGGATCTTGAAGAATCTTCATCCAACCATCCCCAATACCTTCAGATACTAAGTGCACTCGCCCGTGATATTTCACTTCAGCCTCAAATAAATAATAATGAATTAACGTTGTTGTCACATTTTCTTGATAAAAGCTCTAATCTAGCCTCCTTTGACGTTTTTAAGTGAACTATGATAATGGTTTCATCCCAACCATGGTTAAAAGCACATAACCCCGTAAAACCAAGTAATTACCAAACTGCCATGATGAATATCCAAACACACATCCAATTCATGAAGTACACCCTTTTATCTCTTCTTCGAAACAGAATCCGTAGCACCAGCATCAAATAAGATCCCGAAATACACTTTCCTTTCTCCAAGATGATTCCATCATTACGGGATTTTACAACTCTATGGTTTAAACCGAGAAATAGTTTCTTTCGCGGGATTTTCCAAAACCAAGAATAAATCGTAAGATAGATCCGGAAATGCACTTTACAATTACCAGGATGTTTCCACTGTTACGGGATTTTACAAGTTTATGACTTAAACCGATAAATAGGTTCTTTCGCGGGATTTTACAAAATCAAGACAGAACCGTAAACAATGTCAGCTTGAATGAGTAATGACAACTTTGGTTTCAGTGAATATCTGTTTTAGGGGAACGTGCAGCGGTTCATAAACAATTCATTATCCAACATCAACAACATCATCAACCATCCAATAAACACTTTAGTAAATACATCATTCACGCATTCTGTCGGCTATTGTACTGATAACATGGTGAAGAAAACCCGATACGTTAAACTTGATCATGAAGTGAGCTTCCCCAGATTTGTTACTTAAATTTGTACTAATCCTTGTGAAGAAGAAACGATGTACCCAATGTACAAAACCTCTTGACATTCTCAACTGTGTGAGACACCGAAGTGATAGCTACATTGTGGGTTAAGCGAGAAAGAATCACAAACGTAACTAAATAGCCAAGTCTTTATCACACTCTATAAAAGCCCAAACAAGTCATCTTCGCGGAAGGGTAGAAAGAAAGAAGACGAAATAAGTAAATTCATCCGGAAAACCTCACTTCAAATCCATGTAAGAAATACCAAATACACACAACTCTGTAGTCAACTTCGTTCAATCATCAATTCAAGCCGTGACGTAATATTCTCCGTGAAAGTGTATACACCAAAGTATCAAGCCGCCTAACACCTCAAATTTCATCATCCAATCACATATCACAGCAGGTCTCATTATTAACAAATCACAACGTCAAACCTCGCATCATCACATCTCATCAACAAATCTCATTAAATTCAAGTTACACAAAATCCCATATAAATAAAATCAAACTTATAAACTTCGTGAAAGTAACTAGTAAGTTTGATCCAATTTGGGTCCAGATCATATCCATACGGCCCACGTAGAAGACAAGTACTCAGCCCAAGTAAAATACATAATCAGTTGGTCCATGAAGATATACGGCCCATCATTCACACTGCACAAAGAGGTGCCCTAATTTTACATGTATAAAACAAACATATCACACACCCATTACCATTTCACAAACCCTAATCTTTCTAAAACCCTAATCACCCACACATATTTCCGCCCCCATCAGTACTTAGTCACTCCCTAACTTCACTATCAATAATCCGCCTCCACTCCTAAAAATCCTCCACAAATCTTTAAATCCCATCACAACACACAACAGCAACATCTCTGAAAGATAAACATGTTACACTTTTCAATCCATGAATCAGATTAGGCAAAACCTAGCCACAGGGATGGCTCGATGTTCGTTAGAGACGACATCAAGATTCTTGGATGAGACTCAGGTAGGTTTTATTTTCTTTTAGCTTTTCTTTTCTAAAACCGAACAAAAGAAATTAATGAAACAATTTTGTTTTGTTAATTTCTTCAAAACAGTTCGAAAATCGAAGAGAAGGTTATACTTCTAACGATCTGTGATGACAAAGCTCATGTATTGTTTGTTTTTGAACCAATCGAAGAGAACACACAGGCAAGTCTGAGGTCGACCTTTCATTTGTAATTCCTTTTTAACCGAACAAGAATTTTAGGATGAAACCATTCATGGTTTTGTTCATGCTTCTAACATTCGGATATTAACATTAAACATATGTATCGATGATGGATTTGAGATACTATCTTGATATTTTACTAAGCAAATAATCTGAGAACTCTTTTTCTATTTTGGTTGATTCGAATGTTTGAGTCATTATGGTTGTTGATATGAATCTGTGATGAATGACTATTTCGTGTTAAAGACTCTCATTAGTTTTGATGTTTCCATTTTGATAACCACGAAATATGAAGGCTGAGATCATTTAGATTACATAACCAGGTTGTATGAGTCTTGTATGAAGAATGATGCGAGTTTAACTTTAGCAAGATATTTATGTTTACCTTTATGTTCTTGCAACCTGATTGATTTGTGATTATTGAACTGAGATGATGATTCATGTGAAGATGTATGGTAGTTTGTTGATAGATGGTTGATATAGTAGATGTTAGTAGTATTTGTGATGTTGTTTGTTGAAGATTGATGTTTGTAAGAGACTTTTGTTGTTCTGGTTTTGGTCACAAGTCGCTTCAATTATTGACCTTTTAACGACAAATCGCTATTGACTCAAAAGTCAAATCGGTTCCAGAATTGAAACAGACAAACCGCCTAAAAAATTAGACAAATCGCTATATCAGCCTCAAGTCGCTACATCAGCCTCAAGTCGCTACATCAGCCTCAAGTCGCTCAATGACCATAATCACCCAACTCGCTTTGACCAGATACACTGAATCTGGACAACTTGTAAAGACAAGTCGCCTTTGACTTTTTCAAAAGAAAGTCAACAAGCATCCAAGTCGCTACAGTAATAAATAGACAAGTCGCTTTCAATAAAGGACCACAAATCACAACTCGCCTTTGACCTGTTGACCATACAATGAATCTGGACAATAACAAGGACAAGTCTCTACCAAGAATCTGACCACAAGTCTCTACCAAGAACATCATAAACATCACAACAACAGCTGAATAACACCAGTAGAACCAGATTAATAATACCACCAGCAGATTAAAAACACCAGCTTTTATTAGAACAATAGATAACCAGATCCAGAATATCAAAACCACACATGTTAACAGCTCATAAAAAACCAATAGCAGCTAGTCTGTTTTAAAAATAACCACGTAAAAACCATTTAAACACAAAAAAACCATATAAAAACCATTCGAATCATTACAAACAACACAACCTAGGCTCTGGTACCATTTGTAGGATCATAAATATTATGTTGTTTAGATGATTCGGGTGGTCTAGGATGATGATAGTATATGAATGCCATGGTTAGAGAGATGAAGAGAGTAGAGAGGGAATTCTAGAGAGATAAACAAAAGTGTAAAAGGTTAGATTAGAACTTCCAACCCTCTACCTTGGGAGGTAGAGGGTATTTATAGGTTACAAACTAAACGACCTCCTGATGGCCTGTGGATCAGGTATACAGTGGGTAAAGACCCGTCCTTCCTCCACGGTGTTACACTAAGCTAAACTAGGCTAATAACTAACTAATTAACTACTAAATAACGTAACTAACGTTATGTCTACGAGCTAACTTATGCTAGATAATATTTGGGGTGACCGACTCTTCACAATGGAATTTTCAATTCCTAACATGATAGCTACGCCGTAGTCTTTGTAATCAGTAGTTACGACGTAACCTAAGATGAGGGTTATGCCGTAGTCTTCGAAATCTCTAGTTGCGTCGTAACTTTATCACTTGGTTACGCCGTAATTACGAGAAAGTTGAATCAATAGAACTTGAAAACGTTCAGTTGCAGTTTCCTTACTTCGAATGCGTCCTGAAATGAAATAACAAGTAATAAGGATGTTTTCACTAATAATATAATCAAAATGTGATGATAAAGGGGGAAATTAATGCTTAGAAACTCAGGACTATTTGATGTTATCAAATATCCCCCCACTTAAACTCTACTTGCCCTCAAGTAGACTAATTTAGACTGCAAAAAATACATCCATGAAGAATGCGTAGATTTAATTTCCATGCTAGAATATTAATAAGAACCGAACACCTCACGAAATGGGAACGAAAACACTCTCACTCGTCCTATTCTAAGTGTTAATTTCGGGGTGATCACTCAATTGCACGGACATAGTAAGTATTCTATCATAAGCTTGGAAATTACACACAACTCCACCACTAGAGCTAAGGTTAAGACAATTTTAGAAAGCAATGTTGGGTAGAGTTTCAAAGGCTTAAGGGGTGGTGTCATTACTAACGTGTCACGGCGAAGTGGAAAAAATCAATGATACATGACCAAATCCATGGCCAAGACATCAAGGATTGCTCGCTGCATCACTTAGACACGCTTCACGACAAAAAGGGTAAGGATAGGCATGGGATATATAATGGGTGAAAAGAAAAAGAAAACAAATAGTTTTAGCTTAAAACCGTGTTGCCATCATCCAACCAATAATTCAAGGTTCGTCTTCATATGGTCAGTACATGCCTCCGGAATCCTCCAAAATTATTCTAGAACTTATTCTTCTAACCTTTGAACATGATCGAGAAGATTATTCTCAATGCCAATTCACGTAGTGCTTATACTTTTTCGCACTATAAACAATCATGCTTCAATAATTTTTTTGTGTGTGTGTGCATATACTACGATATGCTTGAGATACAATGATATATTTCCCCCCACTTGAACTGAGCATAAGGTGATTACTTGGGGTCTTCAGAGATCTTTAGTGAGATGTAGATGATGATATACGCTTCTTTATTTGAACCTCAAACTAGGGTGAACAATAGCTTCTAGGTAAAAAGGTAAAACTACACGGTAGGCTAAGGTGTAAGGTTGTAACGAAAATAAAGGTTATGAAATGAAAAGAAAGGCTCAAAAGGGTGTAACTAGGGGTATCTTGCACTAAAGATGAGTGCAACAAATATGGTTAACACGGGGGTCGAAAAGACAATGTGACTAATCGATAAACGCACACAAGTGAACACATATAGGCTATTTGGGTGAAATCCTAAAACATTTACTTTTTTTCAAATTGCCTTTTCCAAATGCACCAAGCTAACTTGATACACTACTCGTCTATGGTCTTGAAGTGATGTAAAAGCCAAGTTCTAAAGTTTACAATACTATCAGCACACTCAATTTATGGTAGATTTGGGTAAAATGGGGGAAACGGAAAGGCTACATCTCACCAATGGCAATAAGGGTTAAAGTGTGCTTAGCTTTTATGTGATTCTAGTTTGGTTAAAAACAGGACAAAAAAAATTCAAATAAGCTTAAAATTTTTAAAACCAACTAGAAAATTAGGGCAAGTAAGCTAAGTAATCATACACTTCATTTCTATTCCTATCCCCCCACTTGAAGTGTACAAAGTCCCATTTGTACGAAGAAAAAGGAAAAATAAGATAGAAATGAAAAATAATCAAGAAAGAAATAAACTCCCCTCTCGAATGGTTGCTCAAGATGTCTCACTAAAGGTTGAAGGCGAGTCATGGGGTGGCTAATGTGTGTTGAATCTGGAATTGGCCTTAACTAATTGTGTTGCTTCCAAAATTGCCTACTGCAGCAGGGGTTACGGCGTAACTAAATCATAAGGTTACGCCGTAACTGTGTCACAGAATCAAAACCTGCACAGCATACCAGGAAAATTATGTACCCAACGGGTACAATTAACGATAGAACAAGCAATTATACACATAGTTAAGTTATTACAGACTTGAGTTTCAAATAGTATTGAAATTGTTTCAAATTGTTTCATCAAATGGGGAAGTCACTCGTCCCCTGGGAGATCATGATCCATGGAGTGGAATTGGGAGGGCTCGTATGGAGTGCTCGTGGTGCTTCCAGGAGTGGTGCCGAGATGCATGTAGGCCACTCCTCCTTGGATGCCAAGATTGGGGACATTGGGTTGGTACACGTACTCTGGACCTTCCCACCTGGGGTGACTCAAGTGCATATGTTGCAGCATCTGGCTTGTCCGATCCGCATTCCAACAGAAGAAATCCTGCTGGGCCTGGTTCAGTTGATCCAAAGTACCTGAAAAACCTTCAAACTGGTTACTAAGAGCATAAAGAGCCACTTTGAGGGTTTCGATCTCCCCGCTAAAATGGGTCGATATTCCCTCGAGCCTTTCATCAATAATATGCAATATCTCCCCAATATTCACATGTGCCCTTCTACGTCCCCTGGACACCTGCTCCTCGGCTTCTACCTCAGCATCACCACCTGCACCACTGGCCTCCCCTTCTTATCTTCTAGGGGCAGTCCCAGCTCGCTGAATCACAACATAAACATCATGGGTGCAAATCCCAAACTCCACTAGCTTAGGCAGGCCAATCAGATAAGTATCCCTACCAATGGTCAATCGAGCCAAAGCAGCATCGATCATGAGATCAAAACTCCTAGCCAATCTCCCGATGAAATGTGCCCCCTGAAAAAGACTCCTACCAAAAAACCCTTTAGCACCCACAGCCATAAACGTAGCCAAATAAAAAGGAACATCAATGTTGTTCCCTCCTTCCATTCCCTGCATCAGATAAAGATCATCCATGATCATCTTTTCCTTGGCTGAGTGCCTTGCTCGGATAGAGCAAGCAATTAGGCGGTGCACAAGTCGCCGAATGGGGCTCCTCACCATAACATACGACGGAGGGCTCCTTGGATTATAGCCCTATGTGACAACGATCTGGTCAAAATAAGCAGCAAGGTCTTGATTCTCATCCCTTCTTCTCCAGCATGTGTTATAGAACCGCTTAAAAGCCTCAGTTTCCATCTCCTCCTCCGTGTACAAACCCATACGCATGGTAAACTCCCTAAGGGTCAATCTCCTCCAAACGCCCCCAAGCTGGAAAAACATAGAATCCACTTCATCATCATCAACCTCAGTCTTAAACTCCACACTAGCAAGGAATTCACGAACGTACTCCGGAATGACCGGTTCCGTGATTCGAAACAACCTCAACCAAGCAGTACATGTGAAATCCCCAGCAGTACATAGTTGGATTAAGAGCACTAAACGCCATGAGTCAAACCTTGAGTTTCTCTGCGATAATGACAATAGTCTTCCCGAGATATCTTCAATCACTTAGAAGTATTAAGTTAATCAAGTTTACTCGCGTTTAGCTGCGTGTCTCCTTCCCCCTTGCTGGTTTTGATACTTCAGAATCAGCAACACATTGTAAGCCCGTATACTAGAAATTTGTAGAAAAGAACATTAGAAATCTTGTGAGAATCAACTTGCTGAAGAACAAAATGAGCAAGTCTAAATGGGGATTAAATCAGACATTTTACCCTCCCCTAATTAGTGTTCTCCCCTAAACTTACAATCTATTTAATAAATGCCCCGATTAATAAGAAGTCTTTAGATAATCAAATGCAACTCGTCTTTAGTCTTCTAACATGCAGCAGAAAATGTTGAACCGACTGTAGACTCGACCTTCTTCAAGATTGTCCAATTGAGGAATAGAAAGTCAACATCTTCAACTCACCAAATGCATTCCCGTTAACTTTGAAATAGCAAATCTCCTTAACTAAAATCCCTCCCAATCAAACAAGAACAGAGAGATGTTCATCAAAGAAATCAGCCCAGCAACTAGAAGCACTTTGTCATTAAACTCATCAGTCCGTATGAAGATGTCAACCAACGGCTCTTAAAAAGAAACTCCATGTAAAGATGACCCGATAAGAAGAAGCTCGGTTCTTACATGAGTTTGGAGCCGTTTGACCATTAATTCTCATAAATCAATCAACCATGCAGGGTTAGCATACTTCTTCTCCCCCTCAAGAATTGCAAACGGAGTTGCCATTCTTGATTAAGTAAGTGAAAATCATCCAAATGCATTCTATTCACACTTCTCCCCCTCAAAATTAGCATATGATGTCGCCATCGTCATTATAGTTGAGCAAGTGGAATAAGAAAAACAATCAACGGTAGTCCGGTTCACTTGATGTTTGAAAGCGCATGGAAAAAGCATGAAGCATGTTGATGAGAATGGTCATAAATGAGAAGATTTCTCTTCTTCAAAAGATAAAGCACACTGAAGCGTACACTTTTCTTTTCTTTAAAGTACGAGGCTTGAACTGTTGTGTTCAAACGTCATTATCTCTCTCTTTTCAGCATCTCTTGGCAAAACATGTAATAACCCCATTATCATTCAGTAGGCTCTTTGTAGTAACAACTGATGGAGAAAACCCAATATGATGAATTTGACCCTGAAGTAAACTAACCCGAACTCGTGACTTAAACTTGCACATATGTAACACAGAGCGATGTCAAGACTTCATCCTCCATTGAACCTCTAAGTACTCTATACTCTTCATCCAACCAACCATCAAGTAATAGACGTACATCACCTCTTGAAAATCCACAATTGAATGTGACACTTAGCACTACAACGTAACTCCTTAAAGTGATAGTTATTTTGTGGTGGTAAGAGCCCAATTCCCCTAAGTGGTAAAAGAAAAGGTAAAAGTCACCCAACAATAACTAGATTTCCAAGTCTTCGATTTAGATAATAAGCTCGAACAAGGATCTTGAAGAATCTTCATCCAACCATCCCCAATACCTTCAGATACTAAGTGTAGTCGCCCGTGATATTTCACTTCAGCCTTAAATAAATAATAATGAATTAACGTTGTTGTCACATTTTCTTAATAAAAGCTCAAATCTAGCCTCCTTTGACGTTTTTAAGTGAACTATGATAATGGTTTCATCCCAACCATGGTTAAAAGCACATAACCCCGTAAAACCAAGTAATTACCAAACTGCCATGATGAATATCCAAACACACATCCAATTCATGAAGTACACCCTTTTATCTCTTCTTCGAAACAGAATCCGTAGCACCAACATCAAATAAGATCCCGAAATACACTTTCCTTTCTCCAAGATGGTTCCATCATTACGGGATTTTACAACTCTATGGTTTAAACCGAGAAATAGTTTCTTTCGCGGGATTTTACAAAACCAAGAATAAATCGTAAGATAGATCCGGAAATGAACTTTACAATTACCAGGATGTTTCCACTGTTACGGGATTTTACAAGTTTATGATTTAAACCGATAAATAGGTTCTTTCGCGGGATTTTACAAAATCAAGACAGAACCGTAAACAATGTCAGCTTGAATGAGTAATGAAAACTTTGGTTTCAGTGAATATCTGTATTAGGGGAACGTGCAGCGGTTCATAAACTGTTCATTATCCAACATCAACAACATCATCAATCATCCAATAAACACTTTAGTAAACCCATCATTCACGCATTATGTCGGCTATTGTAGTGACAACATGGTGAAGTAAACCCGATATGTTAAACTTGATCATGAAGTGAGCGTCCCCAGATTTGTTACTTAAACTTGTACTAATCCTTGTGAATAAGAAACGGTGTACCCAATGTACAAAACCTCTTGACATTCTCAACTGTGTGAGACACTGAAGTGATAGCTACATTGTGGGTTAAGTGAGAAAGAATCACAAACGTAACTAAATAGCCAAGTCTTTATCACACTCTATAAAAGCCCAAACAAGTCATCTTCGCGGAAGGGTAGAAAGAAAGAAGACGAAATAAGTAAATTCGCCCAGAAAACCTCACTTCAAATCCAAGTAAGAAATACCAAATACATACAACTCTGTAGTCAACTTCGTTCAATCATCAATTTAAGCTGTGACGTAATATTCTTCGTGAAAGTGTATACACCAAAGTATCAAGCCACCTAACACCTCAAATTTCAGCATCCAATCACATATCACAGCAGGTCTCATTATTAACAAATCACAACGTCAAACCTCGCATCATCACATCTCATCAACAAATCTCATTAAATTCGAATTACACAAAATCCCATATAAATAAAATCAAACTTATAAACTTCGTGAAAGTAACTAGTAAGTTTGATCCAATTTGGGTCCAGACCATATCCATACGGCCCACGTAGAAGACAAGTACTCAGCCCAAGTAAAATACATAATCAGTTGGTCCATGAAGATATACGGCCCATCATGCACACGGCACAAAGAGGTGCCCTAATTTTACGTGTATAAAACAAACATATCACACACCCATTACCATTTCACAAACCCTAATCTTTCTCAAACCCTAATCACCCACACATATTTCCGCCCCCATCAGTACTTAGTCACTCCCTAACTTCACTCTCAATAATCCGCCTCCACTCCTAAAATTCCTCCACAAATCATTAAATCCCATCACAACACACAACAGCAACATCTCTGAAAGATAAACATGTTACACTTTTCAATCCATGAATCAGATTAGGCAAAACCTAGCCACAGGGATGGCTCGATGTTCGTTAGAGACGGCATCAAGATTCTTGGATGAGACTCAGGTAGGTTTAATTTCTTTTAGCTTTTCTTTTCTAAAACCGAACAAAAGAAATTAATGAAACGATTTTGTTTTGTTAATTTCTTCTAAACAGTTCGAAAATCAAAGAGAAGTTTATACTAATAATGATCTGTGATGACAAAGCTCATGTGTTGTTTGTTTTTGAACCAATCGAAGAGAACACACAGGCAAGTCTGAGGTCGAACCTTTCATTTGTAATTCCTTTTTAACCGAACAAGAATTTTAGGATGAAACCATTCATGGTTTTGTTCATGCTTCTAACATTCGGATATTAACATTAAACATATGTATCGATGATGGATTTGAGATACTATCTTGATCTTGTACAAAGCAAATAATCTGAGAACTCTTTTTCTATTTTCATTGATTCGAATGTTTGAGTCATTATGGTTGTTGATATGAATTTGTGATGAATGACTATTTCGTGTTAAAGACTCTCATTAGTCTTGATGTTTCCATTTTGATAACCACGAAATATGAAGGCTGAGATCATTTAGATTACATAACCAGGTTGTATGAGTCTTGTATGAAGAATGATGCGAGTTTAGCTTTAGCAAGATCTTTATGTTTACCTTTATGTTCTTGCAACCTGATTGATTTGTGATTATTGAACTGAGATGATGATTCATGTGAAGATGTATGGTAGTTTGTTGATAGATGGTAGATATAGTAGATGTTAGTAGTATTTGTGATGTTGTCTGTTGAAGATTGATGTTTGTAAGAGACTTTTGTTGTTCTGGTTTTGGTCACAAGTCGCTTCAATTATTAACCTTTTAACGACAAATCGCTATTGACTCAAAAGTCAAATCGCTTCCAGAATTGAAACAGACAAACCGCCTAAAAAATTAGACAAATCGTTATATCAGCCTCAAGTCGCTACATCTGCCTTAAGTCGCTACATCAGCCTCAAGTCGCTAAATGACCATAATCACCCAACTCGCTTTGACCAGATACACTGAATCTGGACAACTTGTCAAGACAAGTCGCCTTTGACTTTTTCAAAAGAAAGTCAACAAGCATCCAAGTCGCTATAGTAATAAATAGACAAGTCGCTTTCAATAAAGGACCACAAATCACAACTCGCCTTTGACCTGTTGACCATACAATGAATCTGGACAATAATAAGGACAAGTCTCTACCAAGAATCTGACCACAAGTCTCTACCAAGAACATCATAAACATCACAACAGCAGCTGAATAACACCAGCAAAACCAGATTAATAATACCTCCAGCAGATTAAAAACATCAGCTTTTGTTAGAACAATAGATAACCAGATCCAGATTAAAAACACCAGCTTTATTTGAACCTCAAACTAGGGTCAACAATGGCTTCTAGGTAAAAAGGTAAAACTACACGGTAGGCTAAGGTGTAAGGTTGTAACAAAAATAAAGGTTATGAAATGAAAATAAAGGCTCAAAAGGGTGTAACTAGGGGTATCTTGCACTAAAGATGAGTGCAACAAATATGGTTAACACGGGGGTCGAAAAGCCAATGCGACTAATCGATAAACGCATACAAGTGAACACATATAGGCTATTTGGGTGAAATCCTAAAACATTTACTTTTTTTTCAAATTGCCTTTTCCAAATGCACCAAGCTAACTTGATACACTACTCGTCTATGGTCTCGAAGTGATGTAAAAGCCAAGTTCTAAAGTTTACAATACTATCGGCACACTCAATTTATGGTATATTTGGGTAAAATGGGAGAAACGGAAAGGCTAAATCTCACCAATGGCAATAAGGGTTAAAGTGTGCTTGGCTTTTATATAATTCTAGTTTGATTAAAAACATGACAAAAAAAATTCAAATAAGCTTAAAATTTTTAAAACCAACTAGAAAATTAGGGCAAGTAAGCTAAGTAATCATACACTTCATTTCTATTCCTATCCCCCCACTTGAAGTGTACAAAGTCCCATTTGTACGAAGAAAAAGGAAAAATAAGATAGAAATGAAAAATAATCAAGAAAGAAATAAACTCCCCTCTCGAATGGTTGCTCAAAATGTCTCACTAAAGGTTGAAGGTGGGTCATGGGGTGGCTAATGTGTGTTGAATCTGGAATTGGCCTTAACTAATTGTGTTGCTTCCAAAATTGCCTACTGCAGCAGGGGTTACGGCGTAACTAAATCATAAGGTTAAGCCGTAACTGTGTCACAGAATCAAAACCTGCACAGCATACCAGGAAAATTATGTACCCAACGGGTATAATTAACGATAGAACAAGCAATTATCCACATAGTTAAGTTATTTGATAACGCTACACGCGTCGTTCGGGGTCAAAGGAACTTCCTTTTCTTCGAGCAAGTTTTATAACACCCTAGGCAGTGAACCTAATCGTTGTAGTGTAGTAATTAGGGTAAGCCACAGGTATTGATATCGTTCTCTAGGGGAATAGGAATGATAGTAGGGAGTTACTACGCTAAGGTTAAGGTTGAGGAAGATTATTTTTTATCTTTTTATATTTTATGAAAATGGAAAAGTACGAATCTCGGGTATTGGATTTGGGGGGGGGGGGGGGTTGGTATTTCTACCGATTACTCTACTATTATCTAATTATCTAAACTAAGGTTGTGGGAGTCTATGTCTAATTAATGTGTGCTCGTATGATAGTTTAAAGATGTGTTTACTTAGTTTGTATTACTCCTTAATTATCTCCTATTGATGGTTGAGTGTCACGTCTTATTCCTAGTTGCGTTGTGTTTCTAAAGTTGTAGGGTATGCGTTTCTCCCTAACTCTTTGAACTTACCAAAGGGTCTTGTCTACAAATCTACTTAGAGATTATAGACTCCTACTCTAAGGCGCTCTTCGGATGGTTTAGACTACAATCACTCAGGTAATCATACTCTAGGGTTCACAAAGATGAATCAAGCATTAAGTACACAACAAATGACCTATCGCATTACTAGATCATTAATCAACTAAGGTAAGAAACAACCAATCAATATTTAATAATTAAGTTTCATACTTACTAAGCAAACACACAAATAAATTAGCCGGACATGGAGAACATGCAAGCATACACACAAATAATCAAAGACATAATTGAATTAATGAAGCAAATACTTATCTTGGTGTAAGATAGGGTTAAAAACCCTAAAATACTGTACAAGACACCTTAGGTTCGGTTTTAGATTTTTACTCCAAAGACTCTCCACATGAAGACTGAAAAATTCGGATTCTATATATAAGATTACAATTGCGACGGCGTCACCTTATGTTTAGTGACGCCGTCGTGTCGCCGCCATTAGGGTTTCGTCTTGGCCACGTTAACCTTGCGACGGCGTCACCTTATGTCCGTGACGCCGTCCTCTTCAGCTTCTGACGTCGTCTGGATCGCATCTAGGCCGTCTGAGTAGCGACGGCCTACTCTTTCACAACTAGACGCCGTCTCTTGAAAACACGAGTTTTGAGTTCTGACCCGTCACAACAATTCTCCGACGGCGTCGTAAATAGCTCCTGACGCCGTCGCCTTCTACATTCAGCGACTGTGAGTGTCTGATTTCGACTTTGGCCATTTTCTTCATATATTCGCGCCTTTCTGTCCAAATAAGTGTCATTCCAGCATTTTGCCTTCACGAGACCTAAAAAGTGAAAAGGAACGATATTAAGCAATAACGGATACAAAAGTGATCAAATAAGGACTTAAACGACCCCTAAAAATGGTACCTTTTAAAACCTTATCATTATTACAGACTTGGGTTTCAAATAGTATTAAAATTGTTTCAAATTGTTTCATCAAATGGGGAAGTCACTCGTCCCCGGGGAGATCATGATCCATGGAGTGGAATTGGGAGGGCTCATATGGAGTGCTCGTGGTGCTTCTAGGAGTGGCGCCGGGATGCATGTAGGCCACTCCTCCTTGGACGCCAAGATTAGGGACATTGGGTTGGTACACGTACTCTGGACCTTCCCACCTGGGGTGACTCAAGTGCATATGTTGCAGCATCTGGCTTGTCCGATCCGCATTCCAATGGAAGAAATCCTGATGGGCCTGGCTTACTTGATCCAAAGTACCTGAAAAACCTTCAAACTGGTTACTAAGAGCATAAAGAGCCACTTCAAGGGTTTCGATCTCCCCGCTAAAATGGGTCGATATTCCCTCGAGCCTTTCATCAATAATCTGCAATCTCTCCCCAATATTCACATGTGCCCTTCTACGTCCCTTGGGCACCTGCTCCTCGGCTTCTCCCACAGCATCACCACCTGCACCACTGGCCTCCCCTTCTTCTCTTTTAGGGGCAGTCCCAGCTAGCTGAATCACAACATAAACATCCTCGGTGCAAATCCCAAACTCCACTAGCTTAGGCAGGCCAATCAGATAAGGATCCCTACCAATGGTCAATCGAGCCAAAGCAGCATCGGTCATGAGATCAAAACTCCTAGCCAATCTCCTGATGAAATGTGCCCCCTACAAAGGACTCCTACCAGAAAACCCCTTTGCACCCACAACCATAAACTTAGCCAAATAAAAAGGAACATCAATGTTGTTCCCTCCTTCCATTCCCTGCATCAGATAAAGATCATCCATGATCATCTTTTCCTTGGCTGAGTGCCTTGCTCGGATAGAGCAAGCAATTAGGCGGTGCACAAGTCGCCTAATGGGGCTCTTCACCATAACATACGACGGAGGGATCCTTGGATTATAGCCCCCTGTGACAGCGATCTGGTCAAAATAAGTAGCAAGGTCTTGATTCTCATCCCTTCTTCTCCAGCATGTGTTATAGAACCGCTTAAAAGCCTCAGTTTCCATCTCCTCCTCCGTGTACAAACCCATACGCATAGTAAACTCCCTAAGGGTCAATCTCCTCCAAACGCCCCCAAGCTGGAAAAACATAGAATCCACTTCATCATCATCAACCTCAGTCTTAAACTCCACACTAGCAAGGAATTCACGAACATACTCCGAAATGACCGGTTCCGTGATTCGAAACAACCTCAACCAAGCAGTACATGTGAAATCCCCAGCAGTACATGTGAACTTGATTTTTGCAAAACTTTCTCTATCTCCTACCAGCTTTACCATTTGCCAAAGTAATAAATGCCTCAAAATCAAGAGCCTCGGGTTGATTGATATCCTTTGCCATTAACTTCTCATACTCTTCCATGCACAGTCGCCTAATACCAGCATTAGGGTGTGCCAAAAACCTAGGCCAATTCGCGGGATTGTCTGCACCTGAAAATAAGAAAAGGAACAGTAAGTGCAGACCTTACTCATGTCAGTTTACGGCGTAACCAGCATACGAGTTACGCCATAATTAGAAAGTTTCAATGGCTACGGCGTAGTTATGACAAACAGCTACGCCGTAATTACAGTTATATTGGTTACGGAGTAACGGAATCCTCAGTTACGCCTTAACTTCCGCAGAAAATCAGCACCATAGATGTTTTGATTACGCTAAAGATTACGCCGGAACCAACAATTTTTATAAAGTGGTGAAAAGTTTGATATATTTTTAACCTATTAGTGCTGAGGGACCTCGCCTAACTCACTAAGTTTGTGTTTGACCTAAAACCCTATTTTAATAAAGCCAAAACACCCAAATCAACCCGTAGTGATAGGACACGAATCAAAATGATAAGGGGAAATTATCGAAATTATCAATTAATCATTCCAACATCAATAATTAATTGAATGGGCAAGATCCCTAAAATATCAAAATAACCCTAATTGAAATAATCAAAAGAAATAAATCAAAAAGAGTAGTGATAGATCTTACCAGCCATGGAGAATGATTAGATGAAGTGATTATGAAGAAAAATTTTTAGAGAGAAAATTTTACTGTTTGTGTGGGCGGTGAAAATATGTGTAAAACCTAGTTTTATTCCGTAAGGTTTTTATATCACCTCGAAAGTTACGGCGTAATTCGATACTATAGTTACGCCGTAACTAATATTTTAAAATATTAATAGGCTGTGAAAGGGTTACGTCGTAATCCAAAATAAGGGTTATGCCGTAATTAATTTCAATCAAAGGTCAAATTGTAATATATAAATCTGATTATATAGTTGTTACGTTGTAACTCTAATAAAGAGGTTACGTCGTAACTAAATAGTCAAAAATATTTTATTAAAAATTTTAATAAATTGCAATATGGTACGTCATAACTAGATGAAATAGTTACGCCGTAACTAATAGCGTCCGAATTTTAATTATGCAACATTGTAATAGGAGAGATTAAAACGTACCTTACGGGAGTGCTCAAATCTCTTTGTTAATACAAATTAACCGTAAAAACGTTTATTAATATTTTGCGATCTCTTTGTGTTTTGTTGATAACAAATATAATGTTATCTTAAGTATAATTATAAGGATAAATGTTATTTTTGTAAAGCATTTACATATAGCCATTTAAATACAAAAATGTAGTAATTAAACATTTGTTGTAATAGTTTATTAGGATGGGTAAAAACCACAACCCAAGAACCATAACCCATGGATCATAACCCATACCCAAGTTGGCTAGATACAATGTATACTTGGATACATTGAATCTAAAGAAAACCCATGGACCAACCCATAACCCATGACCCATAACCAAAAAACCCATGGGCAAAGAGGAGTGTCCCACGGATCCATAGGATTACACTAGACGGATCCCAAGTGGAAGGGATCCGTGGGATCCAGGGAACAGTGGAAGATTTTGCCTATAAATAGAGAGCCATTTCTTCATTCTAACTCACCCCTCTTCTTACTAAATCTCTCAAACACTCTCATTCTCTTCTAACATATAGATCACTTGATTTAGAGAGTTGTTCTTCTTTCTTTCTATTGTAATCCTCATATAGGTCCTTCTTTAAGGCGAGATCACAAGCATTCTACAAGTCATCCAAGCAAGGGGTCCTTGATTGATTTGTCACTCCGCAAGATTTCTGTAGCAAAGATCTTATATTTTATATTTCACATATTTTTTGTGTAATAGTCGTGTTGGTTTGGTCCCCCGTGTTACGGACTCGGTATCTAGCTTTGTACCGGAAAAAGTGTAAGCAACGTTGTGAAGGCTTCTCCGCCAAGTGAAGGAGTTTGTTGACATAGTGCTTGAACTCTCGAGTAGGTGACTCAGAGAGTGGAGTAGGGCAAGGAAGATGTCCTTGTAGCCGAACCACTATACATCGGTTGTGTCATTTCTTTCCCTTTGCTTTACTTTATTTACTTACTTCATCATTAGATCTATACTTTCTCTACATCCATAAGATCTCACATATTAACGAATCTAAAGTTTTTGAAACTAACTTAAAATCGGGAAAACTATTCAACCCCCCTTCTAGTTTTCCACAATTGGCATCAAGATCTAAGTTTATAAAAGTTTTAAAGTAAAATTGTATTTTAAAAACTTTTCGATCACTATGGGTTCTGAAAATTATAAGGAAGGGCAATCTATGCAACGGCCACCACTACTTGAAACTAATGGTTTTATATATTGGAAAAATGGATTCGAAACATATGTGAAATCTAAAGATATTGATCTTTGGTACATTATTGTTGAAGGAGATTTTGAGGCTACCTCAAAAGATGATAAAGGGAATGTAGTTAACATACCTTATGATAAACTAAATGATGAATTGAAGAAAAAGCTTTCTAAAAATAGTGAAGCAAAAATGGTTTTATATAATGCTTTACCGAAAAAGGAATTCGAAAGAATTTCTATGCTTAAAACCTCTAAAGAAATTTGGAATTCTTTAGTTGTAACTCATCAAGGCAACCAACAAGTTAAAAATAATAAAATTGATTTATTTGTTCAACAATATGAACAATTTTCAATATCGGATGAGGAAACTATAGATCATTCATTTGCTAACTTTAATACTATTATTACATCTTTACAAGCACTTGATGAATCTTTTTCTAGCCGTAACCATGTTAGGAGATATCTAAGGGCACTTCCATCAAAGTGGAGATCCAAGGTGACGGCGATCGAAGAGTCAAAAGATTTGACAATCCTCACCCTCGATGAACTCATAGGCAACCTAAAAGTCTATGAGCTTGTCCTTGCTACAGACTCCGAAGCCTCAAAGGTGAAAGAGAAACACAAATCTCTTGCCCTTAAAGCCAAAAAGGCTTCAAGCGATGAAGAGAACTCCTCCTCGAGTAGTGACGACGAGGAGTATGCTATGGCGGTAAGGGACTTTAAAAAGTTCTTTAGAAGAAAGGGAAGATACGTCAAACAACCGTATGACGATAAGAAAGGCTTTCGGAAAAGCAAAGAAGACGAGAAGCCAAAAGATGATCGTACTTGCTTTAAATGTGGGGACCCAAACCACTTTATTAGTAAGTGTCCCAAACAGGATGATCAAAAGGCGTTCGTGAGCGACACGTGGGGAATGAGCGACGAGGAGGACGAAGAAATTTGTCTCATGGCAAATGACGAGGTATGTCACGAATACTATAGTAGCTCATCACTTGATGATGACTCATTGCATAATGAATATGACAAACTATGCAATATTAGCTTAAAACTAATTAACAAAAACAAGCTTTTAAAGAGTCAAAACCAACGTTTAGATAAAGAAGTCATAGAATTAAAAGCAAAACTAAAACGTTTAGAAAAGGGTAAAATAGCAAGTGGTGAATGTGAACTTTGCGTTCAACTTCAAACACTAGTTGATCATCTAGATTCTAAAATTGCTAGAATGAGTACGAATACTTTAGATACGATATTAGATAGTGTTAAAACTGGTAACAACCAAAAAGGTTTAGGTATTCAACAACTTGATCCATCTACTAGTGAAAATAAAGAAACAAAATTTGTTAAGGCACTAGAAAAACCAGCCACTGTTGTGGCGGATCCCATGGATCCCTTGAGAAGGGAACCGGCTAGTGTACAGCCAGGGATCCGTGGATCTGCTGTAGCAAACAGTGGTAATAACGTAGCTTCTTCATCTAGAACTGAGCTTGTTATAGTTAATAGGAAGAAACCAACTCATGTCACCACTAGACAACCACCTCCAAAATATAATCCTAATTTTGCAAGAAACAAAGCTCCATCTTTTTCAAAACACAATCCATCTAGGAGACCTAATAACGTTTATCCAAGAAGTAACCATCAAATGGGATGGAACCCAAATATGCAAAATGGTTTTCCTTTTCAAAACTTTGCTCCATGGAATGCATACTCATCTTATCCATACATATCTAACATGAATGGAATGTTTAACACTAATGGACCCATGAACAAATGGGGACCAAACTTTTGAGTTTTTTATTGTCTTAGGTATGCTTAAAGGTCGACCTAGACCTGGATGAATGGGTCAAGGATAGCGGGTACACGAGGCACATGACCGGCAATAAAGATCTATTCTCCACATATGAATCCTTCAATGGAGGTAATGTGGTGTTTGGAAATAGCAAAAGTAAAATCATCGGTAAAGGTACGATTTCTAACAAATCTCTAACCATTAACGATGTGTGTCACGTAGAAAACCTAAACTTTAACCTCTTAAGTATAGGACAAATATGTGATAAAAAGTGCAATGTACTTTTTACCGAAACCGGTAGTAAGATATTAAAAAATGGAATAACCATAGGAAAAGGAATTAGGAAACATGGAGTCTATGTCATTAAAATCGGTAATGAACCTAAAGACAAACTATGTCTTACCTCTATGGATGATACTTCGACCTTATGGCATCGAAGATTGGGTCACGCCAACATGCGAATTCTTCAATCGCTATCATCTAAGGATCTAGTAAGAAATCTATCTAAGTTAAAATATGAACATCACTTTTGTGATGCTTGTAATGTAGGAAAACAATCTCATTCTAGTCATAAAGCTAAAAACATGGTGTCTACAACTAGGTGTCTAGAATTACTACATATGGATTTATTTGGTCCATCCGCTATCCAAAGTTATGGAGGCAACTACTACACTTTGGTCATAGTGGATGATTACTCTAGGTATACATGGACAAATTTTTTAAAGAACAAAACGGAAACCTTTAATTATTTTGAAATATTAAGCAAAAAGATCCAAAGACAACTAGGAAGTCCTATAGTGTCTATTAGGACGGATCATGGTAGGGAATTCGATAATGAAGTGCAATTTGGAGCCTTTTGTGACGCTAATGATATTACTCACAACTTCTCGGCTCCACGCACTCCACAATCGAATGGGGTAGTAGAAAGAAAGAATAGAACCCTACAAGAAATGATTCGAACCATGCTTAATGAACAATCCATACCTCAAAAGTTTTGGTGTAATGTCGTTGATACTTCAATGTACATACTCAATCGAGTCTTAATTAGACCAATCTTAGGTAAAACTCCATATGAGTTACTCCGAGGCAAAAAGCCTACGTTAAATCACTTTAGAGTCTTTGGAAGCAAATGTTTTATTCTTAACACTAAAGATTACCTTACAAAATTTGATCCTAAATCAACCGAAGGTATCTTTCTAGGTTACTCTCCAAATAGCAAAGATTACGTCATATTAAAAAAAGAAACAATGAAGGTAGAAGAGTCATTAAATATAAAATTTGATGAAAGTCCACCCAAACCCTCTCCACCTCTTGTCGATGACGAAGCTATAGTAATAAAGAAAAAGATAAATGAAGAAGAAGAACCTTTAAATGATGAAGTCATAAACATTAAAGAGTCCAAAGATCACCCCGTAGATAAAGTCATAAGAAAGCTAAACGAACGAACATTAAGGTCTCAAGTTCAAAACCAAAGTAGCTTGTTTTGTTTCGTTTCAACCATAGAACCTAAGAATACACAAGAAGCCATAAAAGATGAGAGTTGGGTAATGGATATGCAAGAACTTAATCAATTCATTTCTAATGATGTTTGGACACTTGTCCCTCCACCTAGTAATCAAACCATAATAGGAACCAAATGGGTTTATAAAAACAAATTAGATGCAAACGGAGTAGTGTCTAGGAACAAGGCTAGACTCGTTGCCCAAGGGTATAACCAACAAGAAGGAATACACTTTGATGAGACCTATGCCCCCGTGGCTAGATTAGAGTCTATAAGAATAGTCTTGCATATGCTTGTGCTAATGATCTAAAGCTTTATCAAATGGATGTCAAAAGCTCTTTTCTAAATGGTTTCATTAATGAAGAAGTATATGTAGCTCAACCTCCGGGCTTCATCGATTTTGAAAAACCCAAACATGTGTATAAATTAAAGAAAGCCCTTTACGGTCTTAAACAAGCTCCAAAAGCTTGGTATGATAGACTCAAGTCATTTTTAATTAAACAAAACTACACCATGGGGTTAGTTGACAACACACTTTTTACTAAGAAAAGAGAGTCACATATAATCATAGTGCAAATATATGTAGATGATATTATATTTGGATTCACTTGTCAAGACATGTGTGATGATTTCTCTAAAATCATGCATGACGAGTTCGAGATGAGTATGATGGGAGAACTTAGTTTCTTTCTTGGTCTACAAATCAAACAAGTAGAATATGGTATCTTCTTTAATCAATCTAAATACATAAAGGAGATGTTAAATAAATTCGGTCTAGAAGAGTCGAAACCAATTAGGACACCAATGTCATCCGACACCAAACTCACAAAAGATGAAGACGGCGAATCAGTCGATAATACTAAATATCGTGGCATGATAGGTAGTCTTCTCTACCTCACGACAAGTAGGCCAGATATCATGTTTAGTGTTTGCTTATGTGCTAGATTTCAAGAAGACCCTAAAACATCACACCTAGAAGCCATAAAAAGGATATTTAGATACATTAAGGGTACAACACAATTAGGATTATGGTATCCTAAGGGCACAGGAGTAGAAACAATTGTATATGCAGATTCTGACCATGCAGGTGATTACGTTGATAGAAAAAGTACAAGTTGTGTATGTACTTTCATGGGATGTTGTTTAACATCTTGGTTTTCTAAGAAACAACGGCACTAGCAATATCAACAACCGAAGCCGAGTACGTCTCCGCCGGTAAAGCATGCAAACAAGCACTATGGATGAAACAAGTGTTAGTCGACTACGACATTCATCTAAGTGACATAGCCATCCTATGTGACAACAAAGGTGTCATAGACTTAAGCAAGAATCCGGTATTGCATTCCCACACAAAGCATATAGAGATTCGTCATCACTTCTTAAGAGACAATGTTCAAAAGGGGAACATCTCTATTGAGAAGGTAGCATCCGAAGACAACATAGCCGACGTCCTCACCAAACCGTTGAAGCGGGAACAATTCAACCTACTTCGTCTTGGTCTTGGTCTAATAAAACAAACATCGTAACTTATTTGACTCTACAAGGTATGTAAACACTAGCCTTCTTCTTTCTGAGTCTAGGATCTCTATTTCACGCGCAACTCACAAACAATACGGGAATTTTCAAAACCCAAGATAAGTTTTCCGCTTATAGCTTTCTTATTTTTTCTTACAAGTTGCAAACACATAACTACATACACATTTTCAAAGAAAACCTCTTTTCAAAATGTTTTCTAAAAGGATGATACCTTCCCGTATCAATTTCACAAAAGCAATTTCTCACGTCTAGGACAAATCGCTTTTTCATTATTAATACAAAGTAAAAACCCGTTTTCATTGCATCTCATGCCTTATGATACATAACTAATATGTATTTTCGAGTACATTCATTTAAGCAACAATGAATTAGGAGCATTGATAAACACTAAATTACGTACTCAAGTACTAAATATGTGTTTTCGGGTTATCTCAATAGGATGCTTTTCTACTTCTAGTTTATTTTTCTTTTTCTTCTTAGGAGTCGAGATAACCGCAACTCCAAATAGTTTGCATATAGGCACACACTAGGCAAAAATGTTTCCAAAAAGGAAAATTTTGTGCTGCCTGAATCACCAGACCCACGGATCCCAGCTTTCATGCTGGACGGATCCCTCAAGGGAAGGATCTGTGGGATCCGTGAAACAGAAGCTGTTTTTACCTTCTATTTTTCTCACTTTGGATGAAAAATCCACATTTGTTTTATTTTTGGGAGTATGCTCTTTAATGCTTGTGTTCTCATAACCACACGCCTTAAATTCTTATCTAATCATTAGATTTTAATCCACATTTTGGGTCAAGCATTCATTACAATGCTTTGTTTTTCTATATATAGAAATCTCAAAATGCTTGCATAATCCATCTCATCCTCACAAACAAAATACACCATGTCATCCACAAATCCTTTAGATGAATCACCTAGTACAAACAATCATCTCCATGAAACCCAAACCTTTGTAATTCCACCTTCCAAAATACCAAAATCAAACTCTAGGATATCCGCACGGATTAACATCCGATCTTGTTGCTTAGGAAAACCATCATCCTATGGCTCATCGCAATCAACTAACTCACCACAAGATGCTTCTATTATAGCACCTCCTTCATCACCAACAAGTACACCAACTTCATCACCAAATCATTCACCACCTAAAATCACTCTTTTGGAACTCCTTACGACTCCAACATGATCTCAACAACCAAAGCAAAAAGAATTAGCCTTTTTGACACCTCCAACTTCTCCAAACACAATATTCAATGATCTTGAAACATCACCAACTTTAGCTCTCATTAAACTACGAGAACATCTAGGTTCTTTTCCACCACCACTTCCAATCATTCCGGACTTTGATCCGTATTTTCCTATTTTTCCACCACAACTTCCGCAACTCACAAATCAAAACAAACCGGAAGATTTCCGTACTCATTACCCACATCACCTACATTGTGAACATTGCCAATCCACTAGGGAAATTGCAATAGAAGTTAGGGAAGAAATGTGATTCATACTCAACCTCATCCTTGATCGCATCAATACCATTACTCATCCAAACCTCCATCCATAACCTTATGCAAGCATGGAAGGATTCATTAATACTATTTTCTATTTTTAGTACTTTTTCTTTTGAAGTCATTTTCAAGAACAAGTCTTGTTCTTATTTTTACATTCTTGTAGGTGGCATAAATACCACTACAATTTGTTGTTTTATTACAAGGCCTTGTTTACATACCTTGGCTCCCAATCTTGATTCTCGGCAATCACAAGATTATTTAAGCATGTTACTAACCTTTCTCTTTGTAGGATTTTTTATTTTTCTTCACTTGACGCCCCAAACTAGGGGGAGCTACCGTCAAGGGGGAGTTTGCGATACGTGGACAAATTTTTCCACACTTTTCTTTTCTTCCAAGGGTTAACTTTTTGTTTCGACAAAAAGGGGGAGAAGAAGTAAAACTTAGGGGCTTTCAAAACTTACATCTATTCTTAAGTTTTACTCGTCATAACATTATGTTTTGTCATCAACAAAAAGGGGGAGATTGTTAATACAAATAAACCGTAAAAACATTTATTAATATTTTGCGATCTCTTTGTCTTTTGTTGATAACAAATATAATGTTATCTTAAGTATAATTATAAAGATAAATATTATTTTTGTAAAACATTTACATATAGCCATTTAAATACAAAAATGTAGTAATTAAGCATTTGTTGAAATAGTTTATTAGGATGGGTAAAAACCACAACCTATGGACCATAACCCATGGATCATAACCCATACCCAAGTTAGCTAGATACAATGTATACTTAGATACATTGAATCTAAAGAAAACCCATAGACCAACCCATAACCCATGACCCATAACCAAAAAACCCATGGGCAAAGAGGAGCGTCCCACGGATCCCTAGGATTACACTAGACGGATCCCAAGTGGGAGGGATCCGTGGGATCCAGGGAACAGTGGAAGATTTTGCCTATAAATAGAGAGTCATTTCTTCATTCTAACTCACCCCTCTTCTTACTAAATCTCTCAAACACTCTCATTCTCTTCTAACATATAGATCACTTGATCTAGAGAGTTGTTCTTCTTTCTTTCTATTGTGATCCTCATATAGGTCCTTCTCTAAGGCGAGATCACGAGCATTCTACAAGTCATCCAAGCAAGGGGTCCTTGATTGATTTGTCACTCCGCAAGATTTCTGTAGCAAAGATCTTGTATTTGATATTTCACATATTTGTTGTGTAATAGTCGTGTTGGTTTGGTCTACCATGTTACAGACTCGGTATCTAGCTTTGTACCGGAAAAAGTGTAAGCAACATTGTAAAGGCTTCTCCGCCAAGTGAAGGAGTTTGTTGACATAGTGCTTGAACTCTCGAGTAGGTGACTCGGGGAGTGGAGTAGGGCAAGGAAGGTATCCTTGTAGCCGAACCACTATACATCGGTTTTGTCATTTCTTTCCCTTTGCTTTACTTTATTTACTTACTTCATCATTAGATCTATACTTTCTCTATATCTATAAGATCTCACATATTAACGAATCTAACGTTTTTGAAACTAACTTAAAATCGGCAAAACTATTCAACCCCCCTTCTTGTTTTCCACACTCTTAATGAGGTAAATATGAAATACCTTAGATCTTTTCATTAACTGCTCCTCGGAAACGGCGCCAAAAAGATGATTTGCTATTTCATCCTGCTTTTAATATTTATAAAACTTGAATAACTTAGGATAGACACATACTAACGGGCAGAGTACCCGATCAGATGTAGTAAAGCCTTAGGTAAATCCGAGTATCGTCCCAAGAGAGCTGTGACCTTGAAAGAACTAAGATGATTTGATAAAACATAGATAATAAACGGTAGACAAGGTTGTTATAATCCATAGATATTCTAATATTCTGCATACACAGACACCAGAAATTTAGATAAAAGAGATAGATAAACAAAGCTTAACAAAGAATGCGAATATGAATAGATTCTCAATAAGAATATTCAATATAGTGGTTAATTATCACCAGACTCCTTTGGTCGATTCGTCATGGCCTATGGTTCTTAGATTCCTCACCAAGATGAGCAGGTCACCCGGGATCATTCGGCAACCTAATAGCAGTCATTAAGCACCAAATCTACTAGATCTAGATGGTGGGAACCCGGCCGTTAGGAACTTAGATTCCCCCTAACCTCTTAAATACCTCCACTTGATAAGTGATCCTTTGGTCAATTCGCACACGAAGAGTGATCGTACTATAGCCAATTCCTCCCATACTCCGCTATCTATCAGAATAGGGTCAGTTGGTCATATCTCCTAGTCCTTTAGATACTACCAAACTTATAATACTACCAAGGCTATCGATCTATGAAAAGACTAGCAAATGTCTATAAAGAATTATAGAGAATAACAATAACATAAATGCTAACTTTAATTAATAACATGAATTCATAATATAAGATCTAGAAAAATATAAAAAGAATCCAAACTCGAATACAAAGGAAATCGTAGACGAGAACTTCAATATTCATGCTCCTAAACCATGCTTCTTCTTCTGTGTTTTGATCTCCCCAAACCCTAGAAGGTTTGGGAAAGGAGAGATATCCAATACTGATGAAATCATCGACTATTTATAGGCTTCAAAGTAGTTACGGCGTAACCTTAATAGCTCGTTACACCGTAACTTCCTTTAATCTTCAGTGCTTATCCATTGGCTACGGCGTAACTTAATTTGGTGTTACGCCGAAGCTGCTATAATCCAGTGTAAATATTTGTTACGGCGTAGCCTAAGCTGATAGCTACGCCGTAGTCTTTGTAATCAGTAGTTACGACGTAACCTAAGATGAGGGTTACGCCATAGTCTTTGAAATCTCTAGTTGTGTCGTAACTTTATCACTTGGTTACGCCGTAATTACGAGAAGGTTGAATCAATAGAACTTGAAAACGTCCAGTTGCAGTTTCCTTACTTCGAATGCGTCCTGAAATGAAATAACAAGGAATAAGGATGTTTTCACTAATAATATAATCAAAATGTGATGATAAAGGGGGAAATTAATGCTTAGAAACTCAGGACTATTTAATGTTATCATAAAAGCACCGCAATAGTCATAACAAGCACGAAAATTATATACTAGCACCACACAAGGGGTGTTTGGATTCTCACATCTCTCGGGTGTATATGAAATATAGTAAATGGAAATGGAAGATAAACACTTATTACCTGGTCATAGTACATATATTACCATAGGCTTGAGAATAGATCAAACCTCCACCGCTTTGGCGTAAACACCTAGGAACAACTATCTAAGAGGTCTTTTAAAGGGTTGTATTGTTAGGCTTACGGTAGGGAAACAAAGGGTCTGGTTTCATGGATAGGCTATTTAGTGGTGGCAAGTCAAAAATCTTATGTTACAAGCATGAACAGAATGGCATTGCTAAGCCAAGACTCGACTCACTACACTCTAGATAACTTGAAACAAACATACATAAATTGAAAAACATAAAGATAGATGTAGAATGGTAGCCCGTATGTTTTTCTTCATTTTTTTTTCACATACATTTTTACTCTACCATCCTCTACGATAACATCAAAATATAAGGGATTTATAGGAGCCTCCCTACACTTGAGTTTTTATTACTCTAACATTAATTTGACCCGATTTGAAAAGATCAAAACACTTAGCGTATTTAATTACGTAGATAAAGGGAATTTGAATTTGACGTTCTTTCTCGTTCCTCCATAAAATATTACTTTTCCCATGAGTCCCAATAATCCCAAAACTGTGTACAAAAGATATGACACGACTTAGAAGCCATGCAAGTAACTAGATAATTGAACTAAAGGTTTAGTATGATAACAATAATGCACTAAAGGTGAGTGCATGTAAGGTAGGCTAAGGCGATTTGGGTGTACATTTGGGGGTGGATTGTAAACAATGCTCTTCATTGATATTCCAAAAAACCAAAACATCACGAGAACCGCGAAAAGGATAGGCTCTGAGGGGCTAACTAGGGGTATCGTGTACTAAAGATGAGTACATCGCAAGGGTGTGGGGTAATTACTCAACCGATGTGGAAGAAGTAACTATAATACGGGTTTCAAATAAGGGTTATCCTAATGCCTCTTATCATTTAGTTATTCCTAACTACACAAGTGTAGTCTCACTAGCGATCTCGGAATGTATCACAAAACAAGTTCTAGAATCTATTATACTACCGGTACACTCTCGAAGCATTAAAGGTGAATGCTTTAATTCCTATATATCTTGGGGCGAACCTCACATTTTTGGGGTGGAATTTGAGTGGTAAATAGTTTTTGTGCTAGTCATATAACTCCTATCCATGAGACGCTTTATTAAGACTAAAGTAAAACTCGTACATGTCATAAAAAAATTAAATTTGGTGCTAAAATTACCCTAACAAATATTTCTCATAGCTTATTACACAAATGAACTAGGACAAGACAAATATTCAAGGATAAGCATAGTTTCAAAGTTCCCATTTTATTCTCCCTCTCTACACTTAAACTGAACATTGTCCTCAATGTTCCTCAAAAGTATCAAAGTTATGATAAAGGAAGGTAATTAAAAGAGAAATAAACTAGTAGTCCCCTGATAAGCTCGGTAGGATCCGTGTGAAATAGTGATTAAATTCTTTTCCAAGAAGAATGTATGCATGATAAGCTTAATCCAATATTATGTTTCTTCTTCTTGCCAAATAAAACCTGCACACTTTAAGAAAATAGACAAAACCTTCGCGTAAAATCGGCGGTAAAACTATATATGACTCAACTACACTAGGATATATGCTTGTGGAATGGATGTTTGCATATTTTCTTGAAAATTAAGACATGAGAATTTCCAAAAATTTATAAATAGCACAGAAAATGAGAAAATTTTTATAAGTTGTTTCTGCTCCACCTGACGTCGTCAGGTTATAATCCTGGTGCCGTCAGTTTGTCCTGACAGATACTGGTCTGCTGCGTTTTCCTGGAAAAATTACACCTTTAGAATCTGGAAAAATTCCTGCAAAACATTCATTATGACTCGATACAAGCATTTGACTCTAACAAACACACATATACATCAATTTCAATCATTGTAATTATCATGTTCACGTTCTTTTAAAAACATGTGTAATCTTCCCTACACTTATCTTATTGTAAAATATCTTTATATGAAATTAAGACGAGGTTAAAGACAAAATAAAGTATTTTTACAAATTCAAACATGAGAATAAACAACAATGAAAAAGATATATGACACACAAACAGCAAACAATTACGCATGGGTTGCCTCCCACGAAGCGCTTTTCTTTATTTATGAGTCTTGTAGCTAGACTCGAAGTCATGCTCCTACGTGACTTCATTGTTGTCACCTTTCACTAAGCCTTCATCATAGGGTCGTATACGTTGTATGCTTACCTTGAACTCCCTCCCATCATAGTCTAATATGATAACGGTTTCACTTTTTAGATTAGTTTCTTTCACAATGTAGGGTCCAAACCATCTTGGCCTATTCTTTCCTCTTAATGCTTTTAATTTTGATTTATACAAAAGCAACTTTTCTCCTTTCAAAAATTCTTTAGGGCTCTCTTGAGGGAGTGGCTTCGTGGTGTAATTGTTCCCTAATTTTTTATAATGTTTCCACAATGTCGCTTCCATCCCTTAACTCATGAAATTTCTAATCCCTTTTTCCCATTCAACAATTTTCTTCTTAACCACATTATTGGAGACGTGCAAATTCTTATCTTTTACCTTCTCCATAATCTTCAAAGGATATCTCGGAGCAATAGGTATCCTAACTTGTCCTTTTCCACTTTTGAGTATCATGATACCTTCTCCGCATTTGATGGTTGCCTTGGCGGTGGCCAGGAAAGGTGTTCCCAGGATTAAGGGCATGTTTTCATCTTCCTCGATGTCTACAATTGCGAAGTCTACCGGATAGACAATATTGGAAACCTCAATTAAGACATCCTCCGCTATTCCTATGGGATAAACATATGAATGATTTGCTAAGGAAAATCTAAGATTGGTCTTGGTTGGTTCCTCCATAGTCAACTTATTATAGACTGATAGCGGCATTATGTTTAAATCGGATCCCTGGTCGGCCAAGGCATTTATATTCTCTAAGTCACGTATGCCACATGGTATTACAAAGTTCCCAGAGATCTCTTGCTTCTTAGTTACTAGCTTTCTTAGAATCGACTCGTACATAGGTCCCATAGGCATGGTGTCATACTCTTCTTCTCCTATTTCACCTAAGAGGGCTTTCCTAAGAACATCATTGTACCTAAAGTTGTTTACTTGGTTAACAATCGTTTTCTTATTGATCTCATGCTTAAGGTAGTTCTTGATGAATTTGGGTTCATCATCAGTCTGAGCCTCATTTTTATCCTCACTATCCTTGCTGCTCTCAAGCTCCTTCTTCTCAACTGCTCCACCCTCATCAGAAACAATGGAAATGGCGTTAACAAACAAAGTGGGGGTGGCGTGCTCATCGTTTCTTACTATCTTCTCGGGAACCTTCGTTTTAGTGTACTCTTTCACCAAGTTCATCATCTCACTCATTTTTTCTTGCATCTCTTCCCTTTGCCTATAAACCTCTTCATCAAATTTGGCTAATCTTTCTAAATGGGCTGCCATGTATTCTCTCGATTGTGCTTTGAAGCTTGGTGAGAGTGGAATTGGAGAGGTAGAACGGAAGCGTCGAACGAAATTGAGATTTTGTTCACGACTTGGTGATTCAGAGAGAGGTGTTGGGTGGTTGGCAGAGTTAATGGAATTGACCATTGCTTGATGAATTGGTCCAGGTATCTTCTTTTGCCTTTCAATTAAATAGTCGATCCTTCTCTCAAGAGCACTAACTTGCTCCTCAGTAATGTTGGAAGGCTCATGAGGAATTGATATGGCATTTACCATTCTTATGGTGGTTTCATGAGATTCACTCTAATTTTCGTAGCTTTGACTGGCAAGCTCTTCTATTATATCCCATGAGTCTTCCGCTTTGAGATTGCTAAGCCTTCCACCGGCTGCTTGATCAATGGATCGCTTGGTGAGGAAGTTGGCATGATCGTAAAAGATTTGGACTTGAAGCCAAAGATCAATGCCTTGATGAGGGACTTTATGGAGCAAGTTCTTGAATCGAGTCCATGCCTCGTAGAGAGATTCATCTTGACCTTGTTGGAACGCCAGGATGTCCTTTCTAAGCTTGGTAGTTCTCCCCTGTGGGAAAAATTGGGAAAGGAAATGAGTGCTGAGATCATCCCAGCTTGCGGTGGATCCAGCGAGAAACCGCTCAAGCCAACTACTAGCTTGGTCACGTTGAGAGAATTGGAAGAGACGCAAGCGCGTGGTCTCCCATGTGGTAGCATCAAGGTCGATGGAATCAATGATTTTACAGAAATCCTTGAGATGCTGATTAGTATCTTCGGAATGAAGTCCATGGAATGCACATCCGTTTTGCACCAACCGGATGGTGTCGGATCGCAGGGTCGTAGTTTGAGCTTGATCGGGGAGCTCAATGGTGTTCCTATGGCCTTGGTGGCTCAGTCTTGAGTATTCAACAAGAGTACAGCCTCTTGATGGGTCAATTGGTGGTGGGTCAATGTAAATTGGGTGGTCACCTTCCATTATGAAAAGTGATGGGATTACTAACAAAGTCACAAAGAAGGGGGATAGACTAGTAGGAAGCTAAAAATGAGAAAAAATATTAATTGATAGGAATCAAGCAAGGGAACCTAAATGAGATAAAAATCTAACTAGCTATTCTATTCCCCGGCAGCGGCGCCAAAAACTTGATGCGCGTACGAAGCACGTTCTGGGTCAAAGGAAACTTCCTTTTCGTCGAGCAAGTTTTTCAACCACCTAGGCAGTGAACCTAATCGTTGTAGTGTAGTATTGGGTAAGCCTCAGGGATTGATATCGTTCTCTAGGGGAATATGAATGCTAGTAGAAGTGTACTACGCTAAGGTTGGGGTTGAGGATGATTCTTTTTTTTATCTTTTTTATATTTTTTTAGAAAGCTAAGGGTAAAATCTCCAGGTTTGGATTTGGGGGTGGTACTTCTACCGATTACTTCTACTATCTAATTATCTAATCTATGGGTAGTCTTATGTCTATTGATGTGTGCTCGTATGAGGATTAAAAATGTGTTTACCTAGATACTATTACTCCCTAGTTATCTATTAGTGTAGGTTGAATTGTCACGTCCTTATTTTTAACGCGTTGTGTTTCCTAAGCTCGTAGGGTGTGCATATTCCCTAAATCTTTGAGTTCACCCTTGAGTGTAGTAAACGAAGTCCGCTAAGTCATTCATAAACTAACTTTAAGGTTATCTTTGGATGTTTAGACTATGAAATCCGCTATCTCATTCATATACTAATTTTCACAAAGATTACCCAAGCATTAAACACAACGATAGCCTAGTTACACTCCTAAGCCAATTACAATTAAGATAAGAGTCAACCTAACAATAATTAACAACTAGGTTTCATAGATCTAAGCAAACATACAAGAAAATTAGCCGAACATGTTAAACAAGCAAGCCTACACACAATCAAAGGAAGACATAATGAAATTAATGAAGTAAAACACCTATCTTGACGAGTAAAATAGGGTTTGGGACCCTAAGATACTGTCCAAGTCGGACTACAAACGTTTAGGGGTTTTACTCCAAAAGCCTACCTCCTAAAATACTGAAAATTCGATTTCTATATATATAATTTTACACTTGCGACGGCGTCGCTTTATAGGTGGGACGCCGTCAGATCGCCGTCATTAGGGTTTTCGTCTTGGCCAAGTTATCATTGGGACGGCGTCACGTTGTAGTTGTGAAGCCATCAGGCTTCAGCAGGGACGTCGTCTGATTCTGGATTTGGGCCGTCTGAGATGGAAAGTTTAGTGACGCCCTTCCTCTTCAAAGCCTGACGCCGTCAGGTGTATTTTAGCAAAAAGTCTACTGAGCCGTCAGGTGCATCTATTAACCATCAGTCAAATCTGTAGAGGGGGAACGGCGTCGCCCTTTAGTTGGGTCGCCGTCAGCTTCAGTTTCAGCAACTTGAGTGTCTTCGATCTTGACTTAGCCATTTTCTTCATATATTCACTTCTTTTCGTCCAAATATGCATCATTCCAGCATTTTGCTTCCAAGAGACCTAAAAAGTGAAAAGGAACAAAATTAAGCAGTAACGGATTTAAAATTGATCGATTAAGGGCTTAAATGACCCCTTAAAAGTGTACGTTTTAAATCCTTATCACGTGCTTTAATTTAATAACATAGTATGTCATGCATTTAAAACATGTATTTTTGGTATATATAACATTTTCATGTTTATATTAGATATATATGAAATTATCCTTTATAATTTTCATAATAAAAGTAGAATACACATATTATATATCTATACTAAAGCGCTACGTTGGTGCAAATTTAATATTACGTCGGTGTAAATTTAATAGTATGGTAGGATTAAAATATTAGAAAACAGACTTTGGTATGAGCGGCCTGTTAAGCATGTCCATTAACAATTGATTGTTTGGCCCAAGGTAAATTGATCGTCTTTTTTTATATCATAGACTAACTCAACCAGAACATATCACACCGCCTCTTTATCTAGAACATATCACACCGCCTCTCTCCCTGTGTCATTGTTATCCAATATCAGATTGATGCTGAAAATTAGTTTCCAGGATGTGGTGTGATAGGGGCTGATATTGAAGAATCAGTAATGTAAAGGCTGTTAATCTTCGTGGTGAAGTCGGATTGTAACGGGGTTTTAAGTGACCGGAAAGATTCTTAGGTAAGATCTGTTTAATTTTTTTAAATGTAAATATTTTTAGTGGTGTCCGGGATAGTTTTTTTCTTTTCTTTTTTTTAATGACGTGTTTACAAAGAAAGGAAGATTGGTAAATCAACTTTAAATATTTTTGGGTGTGCTTTGTTTGTTCGTAATTTATATGGGTTGTGATATAGGTGCTGGTGGGTGTTTTGTGGAATAGGCGGAGGTAGGAATTTGAAGGTGTATACTGAAGAACAGGATAAGATTGTTGTTCGAGGTCTACTTAGGTGGTCTGTATTGACGTTGTGGCGCCATTTGATCGTCATGGGACATGTGATGTTGTGAGTAATGGTAATCCATATGTTACATACAATTGTGGCGCCATTTGTTTTCCTTTAGTGTAATTTGAGTTGCGTTTTTGGTTGCAGGACATAATATAAAAGGGTGATAAATAACTGCTCAGGATCGGGTAGATGACTTGTTGTTACTGAGATATATGGTGTTGTTTAAGTTGAGAATTAATTAGTTGCGTATTAATGGTTTAGCTATTGGGGATTTCTTATAGATCGTGCTTATGCATTGTTTAGTGAAGCCCATATCCTGCTGGGCCAGCTATACGTGGGTTTGCGTTGCAGCAATGGTGGGTATTGGGTGTCGACATTTGGTTCTATGGGCTGCTATAAAACCTGGTCATGATATGTTTTTAAACTGTGGTTGGTAGCTTTGTATAGGCTACGATCATACTTACTTATTCCATAAATGCCATTAGATGCACTCGAGCTATTTTATTATAGATATATAATATGCCTTCGACTTTGTTATCTTGCTACGGAAAGTGGAAGGACGCTAGAGTTTGAGAAATGCTCGCCTTAGAAACCTCCACATGCGCAGCTAAAGCATCATGTTTTTGTGGTCTACATGTGACGCTATTAAATGGATACTAAAAAGGCTATGATGAATCTAAATGGATTTAGTAAAAGCAGAGATAGTTCGTATCTTGGCGAGGCGAACTGTTAGGTTCGCAGCCATGGCGAGTGTATCATCTTTTTCCCAATTTGTTCCATATCTGAGCCTTACAGTTCTTATACATATAAAATACTACATCGGTGCAAATTTAATATTACGGTAGGATTAAAATATTGGAAAACAGACTTTGGTATGAGTGTACTGTTAAGCATGTCTATTAAGAATTAGTTGTTTAGTTCACGCTAAAATGATCTTTTTTTATATCATAGACTACGGCTCTACTAGAATCTATGAGACGTATCATCGTCATGGGACATGTGATGCTGCAATTATTGGTAATCCATATGTGACATACAATTGTGGCGCCATTGTTTTCCTTTAGTGTAATTTGAATTGCGTTCTTGGTTGCAGGACATAATATAAAAGGGTGATAAATAACTGCTCAGGAACAGGCAGATGACCTGTTGTTCTGAGATATATAGTGTCTTTTAAGTTGAGAATTAATTGCTTGTGTATTAATGGTTTAGCTGTTTTGGATTGCTTATAGATTGTGCTTATGCATTGTCTGGTGAAGCCATATCCTACCGGGACAGTTATACCTGGGTGTGGGTTGCAAAGATGGTGGGTATTTAGTGTCGACATTTGGTTTTATAGGCTGCTATAAAACGTCGTCATGATATGTTTTTAAAACTGTGGTTGGAAGCTTTGTATAGGCTGCGATCATACTTACTTATTCCATAAATGCTATTATATAGACTCGAGCTGTTTTATTAAAGATATATAATATTCCTTCGATTCTGTTATCTTGCTGCAGAGAGTGGAATGATGGTGGAGTGCGAGAAATGATCGGCTTAGCAACCTCCACATGCGCAGCAAGAGCATGAATTAATCTGAGTTAACTTTTGAAATATATGGGATATGGCAATCTGATTCATTGCCTTTCATGTTTCTTTGGTCTGCATGTAATGCTATTAAATGGATTCTAAAAAGGCTGTGATGAGTCTAAATGGGTTCGGTAAAAGCAGAGATACTTCGTATCTTGGCGGGGAGAACTGTTAGGTTCGCAGCCATGGCGAATGAATCCTCTTTTGCCCAATTTGTTCCATATCTGAGCCTTATAGTTCTTATTATCTTATATATATGTATTATAACACTACGTCGGTGCTAGATATTATATGCGCTCCTGGGTTTGGGAATATGAGCATGCTGTTCGTATGGCATGTTGTATGGGATCAGAATAACGTTGGCAATTGTCGATACCCGTAAATGTATAAGATATATAATGGACCCGGTTATGGTTGTGGGTCACCTTGACTGAGGTACCTTTTTCGCAATAGCAATAGGTAGTTCACTATAAAACTGGTACAATATTGATTGTTAGGATTTAGAAAAACCAGTCATTAAAGTGTCGGTCACCTCAAGTATATGTAATCGTTAGAAAGCTCGTAGTCGTAGTCATTTAATACTAGTTAGTAGTTAGTTTTGTAACACCGTGGAGGACGGACGGGTCTTTACCCACTGTATGCCTGATCCACAGCCCGTAGGTGGCGTTTATTGTAAGACACTATAAATACCCTCTACCTCCCTAGGTAGAGGGTTGGAGCTTCAATACCATTTTTCTTTGTTTCACATAGCTCCCAACTCTCTTCCCTTTCTCTCTCTAACTTTATCTCTCTAAAAACTTGTATACGCCCCATTATGATTGTGGTTTAATGTATTTGTGAAATCCTATATCTTAAAATTGGTATCAAGAGCCATGGTTTGATCACTCATCTTTCATGCTCTTTGTTTTGGTGGATTTCATAAGGTTTTTGGGGTTATAAGTGTTTAGAAGAGTTTGAATCATTTGGTCAATTTCTAGTGTTAAAGTTTGAATTTTGATTGTACTTTTGTGTTTAGGATCATCATATGTGTTTAGGTTTTGAATTGGAAGGCTTGAATCATCGTGGCTGGGTTGTTTTTTATTGATAAAGTGGTTGTTTTTGAATATTGTACGAAGCGAGTTGAGCCACGGTATTACGTTTCTAGGAAGCGAGTTGCTTTGTTATTGGAAGTGAGTTGGTTTATGCGACTTGGCTATTAAGCGAGTTGTCTGTGTTGTGAGTTGACACTTAAGCGAGTTGTCCTGGAAGCGAGTTGGTTTATGCGACTTGGCTGTTAAGCGAGTTGACTCTTTAAGCGACTTGGGTTTTAAAGTGACTTGTCTATTAAGTGAGTTGTCTCTTTATGCGACTTGCGTTTCAAGCGACTTGTCTATTAAGCGAGTTGACCTCAAAGCGTGTTGTCCACTAAGCGAGTTGATTAAGCGAGTTGATCTCTAAGCGAGTTGATTTGGGTGCGACTTGTCAAAAGTGCGGTTTGTCCATTTCATCAGTGCGTTTTGTTGACTTTTCCCGACAAAACTTCAAACGGCCATAACCTTTGAACCGTAACTCCGAATCAACTAAAGTTCATTTGGGTCAAACTTCGAGGCCTAAATCCGCTTCGAACAGAAGTTATTGAGGTTTTTAAGTGTTTAGACCTAAATTTCTCTGTATAATCGTGCAACAACCAACCCAAATCTCAACCAAACAACATCTCAACTAATCCTACAAACAATTATAAGTCCTAACACACAATTTTCTATCATTGTGTCTATCCATCAGTCATCTTACACGCTCTATTGGTCATTGCTTAACGGTTTCTTCTTGATTTTGTAAAATCCCGCTAAAGATTCTATTTCTCGGTTTAAATCATAGATTTGTAAAATACCGTGCACGTCAACATCATGCCTAACGATTCAGATTCAGTTGTATCTAAGATACTCAGTTTATACGACATGATCAATGAACAGAAGATACCCAACAATGTACAACAGACTATCGTGTTTGAGTCGGATAATGCTAAAATGGATTCTTGGTGCTCAAGTTCACAAGAGAGAGAGGTACACCAGTCACAACCTGTGCTAGCTAATGCAATGGAACGCTCCATGGAAGCTTCGGATGTACCCAAGATAGAGATGCACCAGCCACAACCTGTGCATGTTAATGCAAATGAAAGCTGCATGGAAGTTTCTGCTGTACCTAGCTGTGCATCTTCTACTCAAAATGATGATTATGAGCTGCATGAGTACTCTGCATTTATCCCTGATGATTCCCTTACCACTGAGCTTAACATATATAAGGATCAAGTTGCCATCTATGAACAGCGTGCTAAATTTGAGCTGACCTCACGTGAGCAGGAGATGGATACACAAATGCGTACACTTATCAGAAAAAATAATTTTAGGGAAGAAATATTAAAACAAGAGTTAAATTCCTTACAAGAAAAGCTTAATAAAACTGCTAAGCAAAAACAAGAACTTCAAGAAAATGTGAAAGTGCTTAAGCAGGAATTCAATGCTAAGGAATCAAAACTTTTAAATGATTTTTCCAACCTAAAAACTTTAAAGAACAAACTTGAAAACAAGTTGTACGTACAAGGGAACACCATTCAGACTGCTCACATGATCACTAAGCATAGAGTCTTAAGCGATAAGCATAGCATTCCTCTTGTTAATGAACCAAATCCTGAGGTTGGTAAGAAAGCTAGATCTGCTCAAAAAGTAATCTATGATGGCCATGAGATTCTTAAACCTAGACAGAAACCTAGTTGTACTGAGTGAACTGTGGAAGATATTCAATTAGAAGATGCCTCTAGGGAGAAAATGGATAAGAAGCTAGAAGATCCTGAGTGTAAAAAGCAGAACATGATGGTCAAACCCTATGATTACACTAAAGAAAATTGGATTTCCCTGAACTTTAAGCCTCAAACACTATTAACACCTGAACAAGTGTTCTGGAAAAAGGATATGGATAAGCAAAAAGCAGATAACCTTATTGAAAAGAATCCGCCCTGTAGGAAATTGTCTCCAGCAACTGTGTATTCTCCAAATACACCAATGCATTTAGTGCCTAGAACACTTCCCACTAATAGCAAGATCTTAATCAGCCTTTATGTAGTTTACCAACTATTTGTTGATTTTGAGAAAACGTGTAAAAAGAGAATCACACCTACTGGGATAACTGAAGGGGAACGGGTTTTTGAACAAACTAAAGAATGCTATTTAACTGAGGTCATGCCTTTCTTTTAACAATTAAAAGGTCAATTTGAGAGTCTTAAAAAGGGAATAGACACAAAGATTAAAGAAATGGAAAGGGAATTTGATGCAATGATAGTTGAAGTCAATATGCATGAACGTGAGCTTAAAAATAATGAGATTGAAAGAAAGAATCTGCACATCTTTAATGATAATCTGATTTCTCAATGTGTTGCTCAAGATGTGTTCTACACTGTTACAATTTCTTCTATTACTGCATCTCAATTTCATGAATTATCTGTTGCTTTGAAAGTTTCCCATGATCGTGTCATTGAGCTTGAGACTACAAATTCAAAATTGCATGAGAAAATAGAACATGATGATCATGACAACTTGGTCAAACATTTTTCGAAATTAAAGGTTGAACATCTTGCTTTGCAATTAAAATATCAACATCTCAAAGAAAATGTGAAAACCTCAAATGTCAAGACATCCTCGGATGCTCCTGAGTTTGATGCAGTTTTTGAAATTAACAAACATGATGAACAGATTCGAGCTCATTGAAACACGATCAAAAGATTGAAAACCCAAATTTCACAACTCAAGAGTGAAAAGAATGATGTGACTGGCTCCCAAGTGGCTCCTCCTTTAGATTCTCAGAATTTCCAACTTTAAAACATTATTGATAACTTGCAAAAGGAAAATGATTGTTTTAAAGCTGAAATTTCAACAGTTAACGATCTAAACAAAGAGTTATGTGATTCTTTCAAAGGTAATCATGATAAACATATTGAAAAGGTAACTTCTTTGCTTAACGAAATTGAGAATCTGAAGCGTGAGGTGAAAGGAAAATTGCCAATCCCTAATTGCAAATATTCTGTTCCAAAGGTTCCTGCTTGTGATAAGTATCCTATTGATATGTTATATATTCCTCCCCCTCTTAGGAATAATGAACTGGCACATCAAACATATCTCTCACAACTTAAGGATAGTTTAAAGGGCCTCCGTGAGATAGTAGAAGATGATAGATTAGAGAAGCCTTTTGATAGTGCAATCACTTATGCCTGCATGGATGTCAAACGATCTCAGGAACTCTTAGAGTATGTAATTGTCACAAGTCCTAAAACTGGTACTAGGCGAGATAGAATAGTTGCACCCACTTCAATGCCTAAAGTCAAACATGTTACCTTTGATGTGCCTCTGAAAGCCTCAGATCCCAGCATTTATAGACCAGAAAAGCAAATGGCAGTAAAACAAACTAAGGTTCCCATCATCACTTCTACTGATGGTAAAATTGACACTAAAGTTAGCGGGTCAAAACCTAGAAGCAATACAAAGAAGGACAGAATTTCGCTGACTAAAAGTGATCATGAGAAGAAAGTGAAAGAACATCATAGGGAAAATAAGTTTGACTTGAACAAAAAGAATCGTGTTGGTTCTAGTATTAGCTCTAATCTTAATGAAATTAATTCAAAGTCTTATGCTGTCTGCAAAACCTGTAAAGAATGTCTATCTTCTGGTAATCATGATAAATGTGTTGTGTTATTTCTGAGGTCTAAGAATCAAAACCCAGTTAAGAAAGTTTGGAAAGTGAAATAGATTAAGCAATCCTGGAAACCTACAGGGAAGGTTTTTACCAATATAGGATTTCAGTGGAAACCCACAGGTCGAATATTCACGCATGGCAAACCTTGCTCCTTAACTAGATCCACTATGCCTAGAGTAGTGCCTGTTAAGGTTTTGAAGCCAACTGGTAGAATAATCCCATTAGGCACACAATGCCCTTTAACTAAGTCTTATGATTCTAGTAGTTTAGCTCCTAGTGATAATACCATACCAAATAGGGTTTCTGATGATTCAAAGATTGTTTGCGCTAACCAAAAGGAACCCACTTTCACATGGGGATCCATTGTTTTCAAATTTCCACCTTTGTCTGTGTTCCAATGCATGTCGTACAAATCATCCGCTGGTACTTGGATTAAGGCTGCTCTAAACAGATGAGGGGAAATGACAATGACGTCTGTTCACATCAGTTCAGGCCTCGTTCTTCATCATAATGGCATCTGCAGATAACACTTCAGGCCCCGTTCCTCAAAGAAAAGAAAAGTGTACGCCTCAGTGCGCTTTATCTTTAGAAGAAGAGAAATCTTCATTTTTATGACCATTCTCATCGACATTCTGCATCAACAAGCTTCATGTTTTTCCATGCTCATTCAATTCTCAAGTGGATCTCCGTTCATTGGTATATATTCTTATCCACTTGCTCAATCAAAAATGGCAAACTTCATGTGCGATTTTTGAGGGGGAGAAGAGTGAATATACTACATGTAGATGGATGCTTGAGTTATGGTCATACGACTCTCAAACGCCTAATGTCTTCACTCACTTGGATAACTGGGATTTACTATTTGGGATTCATTGTTTTTCAAGATATGTTTGATGAGTACTTCCAACCTCCAACGAATGTTGATCATCCAGTTTCTGAAGCTCATGCTCCGGTTCCTACTGACTCAACTATTTCACCATCTATGAAGTACTTCTCGGAATTCTCAAGAAACCTTATCTCCAGTTATTTTACAAGGCATTGATAATGACTATCATGATATTGTAGTTGCACTATTGAATAATGATCCTCTCTTTGGTATTCCTTTGCCAAATCTTCACGGATTATTGTTCCTCTCATTGTGCACGCTATAAATCAACCACATGAACATTAAGGAAAATGACTTCCTCATCCGCTCAAAGACATTATTGGTGAATCTTCCAGATCAGTCTCTATATGTATATCTTTAGGAAGATGGCATTGATGTTGAGGAATCATTTGATCCAGTTCATTCAATGGATCGATGTACATCCGATTGTATGTTGGTTCATGTGTTGGCCATTTGACACAAGTTGATTACTTCGGAGTTAATCATTTATCACTTATTTGAGATTGAAGTTGACTTTCACAAACATGTGTTCTTATTTAATATCTTGCTCGGGCTTAAGAATTTGAGTTGAAGACTTGGCTTATCTAGTTACCAGCTGTCGGGGTAGATGGTTGAAGACCTGGTTAACTATCACTATTAGGAGTTACGTTGTTTTACTCAGTGTTACTCGTAGATTACGTTGTGGATAATCGCAAGAGGTGTTAATGTCTCATACTTTGATTGAGTATTGAGTACTTAGAGATTTGCTTGGAGCATGAATTCTCGACACCGTTCTTCCAACATTAGTGCAAGCTTAAGATACAAATGCGGGGAATTCGTCTTCAGTTTCAAGTTTGGTATATCAGGTTTTCTTCTTCAGTGGTTGTCACACCCCCAAATTACCTGTTTTGCAGCGGAATGGAATTCCTAGGGATTGACTGTCATAGCATCACAATCACAGTTATATTGAACGACCTAAAGTGTCGTTTGGAAAATACATCGCTTGAATTAATAAAAACATTCAGAGTTACAAAGATAGGTCCCAAATGAAAGTTACTATGTGCGGAAAATAAGTTTGTTATAAGTCAAACGATGTTTTTAAAGTTCATAAAACCCAAGTAAGACGCGTCGTCACCGCGACTCTATGATATGTCCACATGCATGCCATGAAGTGAATGCCTTAGATACCTGAGATAAAACATGTTAAAAAGTGTCAACACAAAGGTTGAGTGAGTTCATAGAGTTTGTGTTGAAATGTAAAGCCTTTCAAAATCGTTTATGCAGCAAAGGCATTGTAAATCCACTCAGTTCCAAGTTCCGCCCATACAAAACTTGCAACCTGTGTGTTCACAACCCACTGCCAAAATATGTAGAGTTAATGTTCAAACACATGATGTCAAATGAATTCACAAAATAGTGCATAACTTAATGTATCCATAGTTACTTAATATAACACATAATTCGTACGGTTTCAAATTGTTCCATGACCATTAGTTCAGGATTGTACCAAGACCATTAGACCATGATTGTACCAAGTCCGTTAGTACATGACTGTACCAAGTCCGTTAGTACATGCCTTTACCAAGTCCGTTAGTTCATGACTATACCAAGTCCGTTAGTTCAACATTATCCAAGTCCGTTAGATCGTGATCATACCAAGTCAGTTAGCTCAATGATTCATGATATAGAAATTCTAAGTATGACGATACTGTTACTTCGTATGACTAACATTCAGTTCAGATAAACATATAGTTTGCAAATAATCATGTTTGCCATAAAAGTTGTTGAGCATGTATCTCCCCCAAAGAGTTTAATAAAAGCATTAAAACAATTGAAAATGGGGCTATGGAACTCACTTGGACAATGATGCGATGGCAAAAGTGAGTACACTGAAATGTAGCGTGAATCACTAAACTTGACCTATTATGAATGATATGATACATAATATGTTATGATGTAATGTTATGCATGCAATTCGGATGATATTTATACCACTTGTGAATTTTTGAAGATAATACTTCTCGTCGAAAATATAATCTTTTAACGTCTTGACTATTTTTAAATTACTTTTCAAGTAATTATGTTGAAATGATATCCTACGATAATCATTTAATGATTTATTATAAAATTGTAACTTTTCGTCGTAAAATAATGTCATTTGACATTTCCATGAAAGTGACAAAAACGGCCTCTAAAAGCTAGTCGTAAAATAGTGCACGTCGAGCGTTAGGAAACAAACTCAACGGTTTTGGGAAGCTCGTATGATTATCTCAAAGTTTTAGTGTTTAAGTTTTCGTCATAGAAGTTCCGATCATAGAGAAAAATATAGCTAAAGTATGGTACTTTTGTCCCAAAATATAGTTTAAGGATGGTTTTTCGGCAAACTTTGAGCGACCGTATTTTAATCATTACAACTCCGCTTGACGAACGGTTGGACATTTTGGAAAATATGGTTGGCGAACTTACTTTTACTAGAAGACATCTTTTTATAATAAGTACTACGTCCATGTTAAAAACGACCCTCAACATGGTCCCTAGTTGCCGAAGTATATGTTTAATAGAAAATATATTAATGTTGCTAATAGAATAAAGTTACGGCAACTTTTGTTTATCGCATGTAATTTGCTCGTTACAAGTCCGTTTTCTACGTTTTCTACATCCTTAGATTCGTGTCAAAGTATACTAATATATTTTTGATAAGTCGACACAATTTATAAAGCTTAAGACTCATTTTTGACTCGTAAGGAGGGACATTTTCAATGCTGAAATTTCTGAAATTAATAGTTTTCGTCGTCAAACTTCAAAAATTCATAACTTCTTCGTTATAGCTCCGTTTTAATCCGTTCAAGCGGCCACGTTTTCGTTTTAAAGTATATTTTCCAAATATCTAGCCCAAAATATTTTGCTTACTGTCGGATTTTCCAGATTTTCAAAATAAGGACAGACCCTTAATTAGACTTGTCGAAATGAGTTTTTCACGCGCCAAACCTATCCCAACCAATTCAAAACAACTCCGAAGCTATTCTAATCCTACCATACACCTTCTTAGGGTGTCATGGGTTCCTAGGCATCACCAAGAGTGATTTATAACAAGGAGTAATTATAGGATGACTTATTTATATATAACTCTTAAAATCATGTAAAAGTGGTACAAACATCATATGACTTGCATGTTTTTACTCAAATATGATGAAATAAATATATCAATGAATATGAAATATGATGATGAGTATGAAATGCTTACTAGTAATTGATGAGGTTTAAGGACAAAGGGTTTTTCCTAATCACTTGAGGTTTTTATTGCAAAACCTATACAAGAGTGATACTAGGGTAATAAAATCCTTGTCTAGAAAAATATTTGATGATCCCTCCTTCACCTTTGGTGTGGCCGGTTTGTGCAAGAGGAGAGAAAGGAAAAATGGTTCTTGTTTACACCTTTGGATATTTGTTTGTGTGTATGTGTTGTGAAGTAAAAAAAATAATATAAGTATAATATTATGCTAGATATTTGTTACAATTGGTGTGAGGCACCCCCATATGGTCGACACTCTAAAAAAATATAAGTAGATGCATTTTTTTGAGTAGTTTAAGTAAGTACATGTATAAGTATAAGTTAGTTAACTTAAGGATAATTAGTAACTTGTGTTTTTATTTAAGCATTTAAGGTAGCGTTAGCTAAAAATAAATTTTAACGGGACAAAATAAAATGTAATGAAGTCATAATAATTATAAAAATACATTTCTTGAAAGATTTGAGTGAATAAATATTTATCGGGTTGAATTTAAGGAAACCGTCGTAATTATATAAATTTAACAATTTATATACAAAATAAATTTAAAACGCTGGGTAAACTCATAATATTATTTTTATAAACTTAATATGAATATAAAAATATATCGGGATACTTTTTGGAAGTAATGGATCAATTGTTCAAAATAATTAATTACGCGATAACGTTTATTTAATAAAAGTTATACGTTAAATGAAAAATGCAAAACCATGCATGAATTAATATGATGACAATGATGTTAATGAAATGTAGACTAAACTTAGTCTATATGAAATGTCCTCGATGATATGATCATGAATTCACAGCTAAACCATTACGGTTACGTGAATTTGATGCTCGTAAACCCAGTTTACAATAAACGATAAATGATGAAGCATGAATAATGTTTTGAAGTATGACCTGAAAATCCGAGTTGTCACAGTGGTCACTTCAAATTGTCTACATATGGGTTGATAAAGATAGTCAGAGAGAGTTTCCTTTGCAGTTGATTCTCACAGGATACCGAATCTACAACAAAAGAATCTGAAATATCATGGAAACAATTCACGTTACGTTCGATGAGTTGACCGGTCAAATGGCTCCAGGACAACCCAGTTCTGGACCCGCATCTCAACCCTCATCAAGTAGTCCCATCAGTTATACTCTTGTACATAATTCCTCACCAGCAACTCAGTATGTACCTCCTTCAGAAGATGATTTGAAGAAATTATTTGATCCAATGTTTGATTAACACTATGAGTCAATTACTAATGATCTATCAAATCCATCAACAGATCCTGCTCCTATCCCTGTCAACGTAGATAACCCTTCAGTTTCTATGTCATTGAGTCAAGAAGCGCATGCTGCTAATCACTCTGTATCATCTTCAATTCATCAATCATCAAATGTACATCATGGAATTGTTTCTGGCACCTATGATGGAGATTACCCCTTTGCTACTCCCGAAGATGCTCCCTTTGAGAACATATTTTCTCCTGAACCTTCATCAGAACCATCTTCATCAGGAGAAATCGACTCTGCTACTTCAGTTCCTCAACAACAACCACACGAACACCTTAGAAAATGGACACAGGATCATCCATTGGACAACATCATTAGAAATCCCTCTCGTCCAGTATCCACTCGTAAACAACTTGCAACTGTTGCCTTATGGTGCTTCTTCAACTCCGTACTATCCAAGGTCGAACCAAAAGACGTTAAAACTGCCATGAATGAAGACAGCTGGTTCAATGCCATGCAAGAAAAAATTCATGAGTTTGATCGACTAGATGTATGGGAATTAATACATGCTCCTGATTGTGCTATGATCATTGCTCTAAAGTGGATCTTCAAAGTAAAAATTGATGAGCATGGCGATGTATTAAAGAACAAGGCTAGATTAGTTGCAAAAGGATACCGTCAAGAGGAAGGTATTGACTTTGAAGAATCATTTGCTCCAGTTGCACGCATCGAGGCAATCAGAATCTTCCTGGCTAATACTGCAAGTAAGAATATGATTGTTGGGATATGAAAGTGCTGAAGATATGAAAGTACTGTAAACTGCAAAGTACTGGAAGAAGTCAAAGAGTCAAAGTACTGCTAAAGACAAAGTCAAAGTACTGCACTATGAAGTCAAAGTACTGCAAGAACAAAAGAACTGTTATATTCGTTTATGGAAAGAATTGTATTCTATGTTTAGATTACTTGTCGTACAAGGTTACAAATTGTAAACCGACTAGGATATCCTTGAGCCTATAAAAGGACTCCTAGATTGGTATTAGAGGTACGATTCCAAAAAGAGTTTTAGAGTTTAAGAATTAGTGTTTTAGAGAAAAGTTCGATTATCTTAGAGTTGTATTAGAGTATCTGCATAATAAGCAGATTTAGAGTTTATAATAAAAGTTATTCTTCTTAGCTTTGTTAAGTAAATTCCGCGTACTTGATAAAGATTGCTCAGTGTTTCTTTGTTAATAACTTAGGATTTATCCGAGGTTATTAAACCTTAACAAGCTAGTTAAAGTTAGTTTGATTAAAGTATATCGATCCAACAAGTGGTATCAGAGCTTGTGTGGAAACTCTGACTAGGAAGAAATCCTACTTCAACAATATTCAAGATGTCGACTGAAGCTGTTCCACCACCCTCAATCACCTCACTCAGAATTCCAATAATCAAGAAGGGAGAATATGATCTCTGGTGCATGAAGATGAGGCAGTATATTGCCATTACAGACCATGCTCTATGGAATGTAATTGTGAATGGGAATGAAGTAGTTAGAGAACCCATTAATATTCCTGGACAACCAACTGCACCAAAGGCAGTCTTACCAGCAGCAACCATAAGGAATCAAGAAAAGGCACTAAACATTCTCTTATCTACCATTCCAGATGGTCATCTTCTCAAATTTCATGATGCTAAAGATGCTAAGCAGCTCTGGGCTGCTCTCAAGACCAGATTTGGAGGGAATGAAGCCTCTAAGAAGATGCACAGAAATTTGCTGAAGCAACAATTTGAAACTTTCACAGTTGGTGAAAGAGAAAATCTTGATGCTGGATATGATAGGTTTCAAAATATCCTCAACATGTTGGAGTTATACAAGGCAGAAGTGTCAGTTGAGGATGCTAATTTGAAGTTTCTAAGGAGTTTGCCGTCTACATGGCATGTGATTGCTACTATGATCAGAGGACAACAAGGATTGGATGTCATGGACTTTGATGATCTCTATCATCAACTGAAGGTGTATGAACATGAGATGAGTGGTCAACCAAATTCAAAATATCACAGTATTGCTTTTCTATCATCTGAAAAGAAGAGCAGTACTTCCAAAAGTACTGCTTCTCCTCAGAGTACTGTTTCTCAAAGTACTGCTATTTACAATCCCCCTTCATATGCTCAGCAGGCCCCACCATCTACCACTTTGCACTCAGATGAAGTTGTGTGCTCCTTCTTTGCACAACAAGCAAGCTTACCTGTCACTTATGAAGAGGATCTAGCACAGATTGAAGAAGATGCACTTGAAGAAATTGATATCAGGTGGCAAGTTGCTATGATCACTGCAAGGATCAAAAAGTACATGAAGAAGACAGGCAAAAGTATTGATTTCAAACCAAAACAAGGAATAACTTTTGACAAATCTCAAATTGAGTGCTTCAATTGTCAAAATACTGGTCACTTTGCAAGGGAGTGCAGGTTTGCTAAGTATCAAGCAAATAGAACATCTGAGAAGCCAAAACTTGAGCTCAAAGAAATTCCAATAACTGAAACAAAGGCTTTGGTTGCTCAAGATAAGTTATCAGAAGTTGACTGGAGTGAAGAATTTGATGATGAACCGGTGACTTACTGTATGGTAGCAGTGGAAGATACAGTTGAAGACACAGTGGAAGCATTGGACTGGAGCACTGCTTTTGATGAAGAATCTGAACATGATGCTTTGGAATCTGATGATGGCTTTGGAGGATTTGATTGGAGCAAAGAAAGTGAAGATGATCCTGTTCTTCTTGCTATGGTGGCTACTTCACCAACTCAATCTCCTATCTCTGAGGTATGCTCAAACTGTTATGAGTTTTATCTAAAATTGCTTAACAATTATGTGATTGAAAGAGATAATTGTATTAGGGCTAGGTCTGAGGTAGCAGGTTTTCAAATCACTTTAGAGTCTATGGAAGCCAAAATATTAACTCATGAAAATAATGAAATGGCTTGGGCTGAAAAATATGAACAACAGGATTATCAGTTAAAACTTAGTGAATGGAAACTAAACTGTAAAATTACTGAAATAGAGAAATTAACTAAGGAACGAGATGATTTGTTGGCTAAGTTTGCTGCTTGGGGAGAGTCTGGCTTGTCCCATGTTGCTTATGTTGAAAAACAGAGAAGGGCTTACATTAGAACAGGCTTAGGATTTGGAATGGACTTTAGTAACATAGATGAAAACCAACCTAGTGATCAGGATGATGGTGATTTTGAGGACATAACCACTAGTGATGATGAACTCATTAACTATGTAGATACATCTAGTAACGAGGGCTCAATAAGTGAACCACCACCTGAGTATAAGAAAGACAATGGTTATCATGCTATTCCTCATCCCACTGGCATTCATCAACCCTCTAGGCCTGATGTTTCTCGCTTTGGAGTAGACAGTCTAGAGTTTAGGAAGAAGCTTGTAGCTCAATCTAGGTCTGAGAAACCCAAAGAAGCTGTTGAAAATAATGTTCAAAATCAAGCAGTACCTTTAAAACAAAGTATTGCTCAACAAGCAGTACCTTCTGCAAAACCTTTTCAAAACAGTACTGCTAAACCTTTTGGGGATAACTTTGGTCAAAACAGATTTTATCATTCACCAAGAAGGCAAAATAATTTTGTGCATAGACATAGAAGAAATCACTTTAGACATATGGGTCAAAAACTGTGTTTTGTGTGTTACAGTCCTCATCACTTAATCAAATATTGTGACAAACACTCAGAATATCTAAGCAAGTTTCCAAGGAATAAGTCTACCAACCAGAAACCTAGAGAGAATAAACCAGTTTGGAATAATTCAAATAGGGTTAATCACAGAAACTTCACACCAGATCACAGATACCCACATCAGAGAAGACCTTTTTCAAAACCTTCAGTATCTCACAGTACTTTCCAAAGTACTGCTCAGAACAAGGTACTGATCACACTACTTGGAATAGGAATTCTAGGAGATCTCACTATCAAGCTAGAAGGTATCACAATTCACATAGGGGATCTAGATCACAGGAACCACGTGTTAAACCAGAATGGGTTAAGAAGGAAGGTACTACTGAGGGACACACAGTACTTTCAACAAAAAGTGAATCTGATGTTTTTGTGATACAAGAAAATGCTAATAATCTCGTAAAAGAGATTTATGTTGAAAAACCATAAAGTTTTGAAAATCCACATGTTAAAAATCAAAAGATAATTTTGGATCATCATTTGAAAGATAGTGGGAATTACATACTCAAAGAATTTGAGTTTGTAACTCCACAAGGGGAACACAAGTCAGTAATGGCTTGGGTTCCTAAAAGTTACTAACTCTTTTCTTTGTGTGCAGGGCAACCCAGAAGAGGAGCTTAAAGATCATCTTATTGTGGATAGTGGTTGCTCTGGAAGTATGACATGAGACAAAGAGATCCTGTCTGATTTTAGAAATATTAGTGGAGGAAGAGTTGCATTTGGGAATGATCCCAATGGAGGAAAGATTACTGGCAAAGGAACTATCAAAGCATGGCTTATTGACTTTGAGAATGTTATATATGTGAAGGAACTTAAGTTCAACTTGCTCTCAGTCTCTCAAATTTGTGATAAAAAGCATCATGTATTATTCACTGACACAGAATGTCTCATCCTTTCCTCTGACTTTAAACCTGTTGATGATGACTTGGTAGTACTTAGAGTACCAAGGACAAATGATGTGTATAGTTTAGACATGAAGAGTCTACATTCTCATGGAAGAGCCACATGTTTGGTGGCTAAAGCAACATCTGAAGAGGCACATCAATGGCATAGAAGATTGGGCCATGTTAATTTCAAGAACAAAAACAAACTGGTCAAAGGAAATTTAGTTAGAGGTTTACCTTCAAAGACTTACAAGAATGATCAATCATGCTTGGCATGCAAGAAGGGTAAACAACACAAAGCTTCCTGCAAGAAGCTTGAGGAAAGAACTATTAGAGAACCATTGGAGCTGTTACATATGGATTTAGTTGGACCTGATTCTGTGGAAAGTTTAAATAAGAAAAAGTACTGTTTGGTTGTTACTGATGATTGTAGTAGATTCAGTTGGGTTTTCTTTTTGGGCTTTAAAGATGATACCTTTGATGCTATTCAAACACTGATTATAGCACTTGAAAACCAATTAAGACTCAAGGTTAGAGGTATTAGATGCGATAATGGAACTGAATTCAAGAACAAGCCTATGGATGACTTTTGTGCAAATAAAGGCATAAAGAGGGAGTTTAGTATTGCTAGAACACCACAGCAAAATGGTGTTGCAGAGAGGAAGAATAGGACTTTGATTGAAGCAGCAAGGACAATGCTAGCAGATTCCCATCTACCTATTCAATTTTGGGCAGAAGCTGTAAGTACTGCATGCTATGTACTTAACAGGGTCTCTGTCACCAAACCACAGATGAAGACACCCTATGAATTGCTGATGGGCAATAAACCCAACATTCGTTTTATGAAGCCTTTTGGATGTCCTCTTACTATTTTGAACACCATTGATAATCTGGGGAAGTTTGATGGCAAGTCTGAAGAAGGTTACCTATTGGGCTATTGTACTAACAGTAAAGGCTTTCGAGTATACAACAGAGTTACTAAGAAGATTCAAGACTATCTTCATGTTGAGTTTTTAGAAGATCAAGACAATGAGAAAGGTAAAGGTCCTGATTGGATGTTTGATCTTGAGATTTTATCTCCTTCAATGAATTATGTTCCTGTTAGAGAAGAAAATCAACCTTTGCACAATGGAGAAGATATACAGTATGTTGTTCATGGAGTTCATATTAGACCTGATACTGTTCCTGATAAAGATCCTGTAAGTCCAAAACAAAGTACTGATGTTCCTAAGCAAAGTACTGATTCTCCAAAATAGAGTACTATTGCACAGCAATCCTCATTATCTGCTGAGGATCAATCTATTCAAGAGGAACTTAATCAGATGCTTCTTCAAGATGTATTAGCACATTCTTACACTGATGAACAAAGGGGAGCTTATGAAGAGGCAAAGAAGAAGAACAAGACTACAGAATACTCTCACAGTACTTCTGACAGTACTTTCAACCAAATTACTGTTGCACCTGTTGACAGTACTTTAGATGATTTAGATGATCCTACCATGCCTGGGTTAGAAGAAACTGATGATGAGCTTGAAGATGAAGGTATTTTCACAGATTCCAATGAAGGTGCTGATTATACTAATCTGGATGATGCATATGGAGTTCCACAGTCTCCAATTTTACGGATTCATAAGAATCATCCAACTGATCAAATCATTGGTCCTTCTACTTCTGGAGTTATGACAAGACACAAAGCTATGGGTTTCACAAAACCTCATAATGCTTTACTTAGCTTTGTGTATAAACAAAACAGGCTGAATCATAAGGACCATCAAACCTGCTTATTTACTTGTTTCATATCTCAAGAGGAACCCAAGAATATTGCTCAAGCTTTGACTAAATAAAGCTGGGTTGAAGCTATGCAGGAAGAACTTCTTCAATTTAAACTTCAAGAAGTTTGGGTTTTATGTGATCTTCCAGATGGGAAGAGAGTTATTGGCACCAGATGGGTTTTCAGAGTAAAAAGAGATGAAAGAGGCAATGTTATTAAAAACAAGGCAAGGTTAGTAGCACAAGGCTACAGACAAGAAGAAGGAGTCGATTATGATGAAGCATTTGCTCCTGTAGCAAGGATTGAGGCTATTAGAATATTTCTTGCTTTTGCTTCATACATGGGTTTTCAGGTTTACCAAATGGATGTCAAGAGTGCCTTTTTATATGGTACTATTACTGAAGAGGTGTATGTGAAACAACCTCCAGGTTTTGAAGATCCTAAACATCCAAACAAAGTCTATAAGGTGGTTAAGGCTCTTTATGGCCTTCATCAGGCACCTAGAGCTTGGTATGAGAGGCTCTCTACATTCTTATTACAACATGGATACAGGAGGGGAGCTATAGATAAGACTTTGTTTATCAAGAGAGACAAGAAGGATATCATGTTAGTTCAAGTCTATGTTGATGATATCATCTTTGGGGCTACCAAACAGTCCATGGTTAAGGAATTTGAGCAGCTGATGCAGAAGGAATTTCAAATGAGTTCAATGGGAGAGTTAACTTTCTTTTTAGGACTTCAGGTTAAGCAGTCAAAGGAAGGAATTTTTATCAGTCAAGACAAGTATGTTACAGACATACTTAAGAAGTTTAATTTTGATGATATGAAGGCTGTTACTACCCCTATTAAATCTATCAATTCATTGGGCAAAGATGAAGGTGGACAACCAGTTGAAGTCAAGCTTTACAGATCAATGATTGGCTCTCTTATGTATCTTACTGCCTCCAGGCCTGATATCATGTTTGCAGTTTGTCTATGTGCAAGATATCAAGTCTCACCAAAGATCTCTCACATGAATGCAGTAAAAAGAATTTTCTGTTATTTGAAACAACAACCTACGTTGGGGTTGTGGTATCCTAAAGAGTCACCTTTTCACTTGGAAGCTTTTTCAGATAGTGACTATGCAAGTGATAATTATGATTGAAGATCAACAACTGGTGGATGCCAATATCTTGGAAGAAGGTTAGTCTCCTGGCAATGCAAGAAGCAGACAATTGCAGCAACATCATCTACTGAAGCTGAATATGTAGCTGCTGCAAGCTGTTGTGGACAAGTTTTGTGGATGCAGAATCAACTCTTGGACTATGGGTTCAATTTCAAAAATACTCCTATCAATATTGATAATGAGAGTACCATTTGTATTGTGAAGAATCCTGTGTATCATTCCAAGACAAAGCATATTCAGATTAGGCATCACTTTATCAGAGATTGTTATGAGCACAGGCTCATCAATGTTGTTAAGGTTCACACGGATGACAATGTAGCTGATTTACTCACAAAAGGTTTTGATGTGTCATGATTCAATCACTTGGTCGTGAGCATTGGAATGATTAACTACTAAGCTATGTTTGAGGGGAGGACTATAAGGTGTTAGTATAGTCCTGTGTATTGCTTGAGGGGAGGATACTTGTTAATACTTAGTTTCTATGAAGGAATTTGGCAAAGTACTGTTTTTCCTGAAAGTACTGCTTAGGAAAGTACTGCTTATGTGGAAAGTACTGTTTGTCGTATTAAAGTACTGTTCCAACGGTAATATTGATGGGTAATTGATAGTAACGGTAACTTTGTTATTATAGGCTGTGATTTTTCAAATCCCACCTATAAATAACTACTTCTCGATTTTCCCTCTCATATTATTACTTAGAATCTTTTCCATACTTATCTCACAATCACCATCTCTTTATTATTTGATAAAATCTTTTCATTGTGCTCACTTATTCCACAATGGCGAATCGATTAACTGTTTCAAAGCACAATATGGTGGCTAATTTGGACAAGACTGAGGCGAATGTGGATTTTTATGATATCATTGATTATCTTACTGGGTCGCCAATTAGTTATGCTCTTTTAGTTGAGCCGGATATTATTGAACCTTGGATTCAAGAATTTTGGGCTAATGCTAGAGATAATATGGAGGAGGATGAATATTATATTAGATCAACAGTTGTTGGACGGACTATCAAGACTACAGAGGCCTCTATTCGAGAAGATTTATTATTTGATGATGAAGATGGGGCTATTCGATTTGACAAGCAACTGATTTAGGATACTTTTTGGGATCTTGGTTATGAAGGATCTTTGACAGAACAAACATTCAAGAAAGCATTATTCTGTCCTCAATGGAAGTTCTTGATTCATGTACTGCTCCATTGCATAAGTTCTAAAAGTACTTCTTGGGAGCAGTTTGGGTCAAATATAGCATCTGCAGTGGTTGGATTAGCTACCAACAGAGTGTTTAATTTTTCAAGGCTTATTTTGGATGGGATGCTTTCACATATATCATCTGGGTCAAAATGGTTGATGTACCCAAGGTTTGTACAGGTTTTCTTAAACAAGCAATTGGATGATGCTCCAAAACCTGCTGCTTTGTTACCTGTCATTGTGCAACAAGCCAAAATATTTACATTTATGGCTAGGCGAAGTGATTTGTTCAGAGGTGGAGATATTCCATTGACTACTACAATGATGGAAGTTGTTCAAGCTGTACGTGATGAAGCTGGAGAGGATGAGGAAAGTGAAGGTACTGATTCTGTACACGGTACTACTTCACAAAGTGTTGCCTCTCAGAGTGCTGCTTCTCAAAGATCTGCATCACCAAGTGCTGACACACAAGGTACTGCATCTGCAAGTACTGCTTTTCTTGAAGGTACTGCATCTCTACAGGGTACTGTTTCTCCAAGCCCTCAGGTTCAAGAAGAGATTGAAAGATCACCTACTCCATCACCACCACGATCTGTTCCTGTTCCTCAGTCAGCGGAACATTCACATATTCAAGGTGAAGATCCATATACTATACCTCGTGAAGGTTTATCTTTGGATAATTATGCTTTGACTTGGGAGATCGTTAGGTTGAAAAAGACTACTAAGGTTCAATCTCAACAGATAAAGAAATTGAATAAAAAGTTTAGAAGGTTAAAAATTTTTGTCTGGCCTTTGATTAAAGAATTTCGTATCTGGCTTAAATCAAAGAAGAAAGCGCAAAGGCAGTCACAGTCTAGTAAAACCAAAAAGGTTCCTAAACCATCTTCTGTCAACTTGGGGAGGAATTTAGAAAAAGAAAATTTGAAAGAAGATGTTACGAAGAAGAAAGAATCTGAAGGTACTAAAGAAAAGATTATTTCAGATACTGAGGAACAAGAAGAACAAGTTCAAGTTCAAGGTACTGATGATCAAGGTACTGAACATCAAAGTGCTGCTTTTCACAATACTTCTAGGCAAGAGGTAATAACACCAAGAGTATTGAATTTTGAAGAAGAAGTTGGTCCTTCTACAACTGTTATACAAGAAGAGGAGGAAGCTACATTCAAACCTATTCATTCTGCAAGTGATGATGAATTCATTGCTACAATTTTAGGAGATTTGTCACAACCAAGAGGAGGAGTTACTATTAGAGATGTACAAGAAGAAGAACAACAAAGAACTTCTCAACCTGCAATTGATCCTAAAGATAAAGGGAAAGGTGTTCTGGTTAAAACTAAGAAAAAGAAATTAACTTTAGCAGAACTTAGAGCAATTGAAGTTGCTAGGAATGAAGCTGCAGCTAGAAAGCTTCAAGAAGAGTTAAATGCTAAAGATAGAAAAGCTCAGGAAGCTCAAGAAGCTCAGAATAGAGAAGCAGCTCAGAAGTTGCATGAGGAATTGAATGCTGAAGCTGCTAAACCATTACAATCACCTGTTCCAGTTAGATTTATGCCAAGACTTAATAAAGCTAAAGACAGAAATGCTATGATGGCTTATCTGAAAAGTCAAGGGTATAAAGGATTGCAGAAGTTTAATTATTTTGAGATGAAAAGATTATATGATGCTGCTAGGGAGGATTATAAGAAGAATGTTGCAGGCATTAAAGACTTTAGAGAAGAAGCTACCTGGACTGAAGCTGAAAGAAAGAAGAGTTTGAAAAGAAAAAGGAAAACTGAAGTTACAGATGTTCAGTTCTCAAAGAAAGAAAAAGTTGAATTAAGATCTGAGACTAGTGATGAATTAAAGAATTATCTCAGAGTGATAGATTTTGATTATACAAAGGAAGATGATGACATGAAGATGAACAGATCAAAGATTAGTGTTTTTGAAGTTGTGAAATTCAAGGATGGAGATTACATGATTTTTCATAAAGAAGATGAAAGCTTCAAAGTTTTCAAAAGGCTATGGGATTTACTGCATATTATAGATAGAGTAGACCTATTCTACTTATATCATGTTGTGAAGGCTTACTTTGAAAATAATCCATTAGAAGGGATTGGTTTGGTTTTACATGGTGATATCATAACTATATGGGAAACTGAAGAAGAGAGCACTGATGATATCTGGAAGAATCAAGAAAGCTGGGAAATTATTTGCTGGAGATTCTTTGAAGAGTCTGGAGTTCATGTTTTAGAGCTGGAAAATGGAACAATGATACACATGTTTGCAGAAAGAAGATACCCTCTCACAGTTGAGCTCATGAGAAGAATGCTAGAGCATGGATTGGAAGTAGAAGAGGATAATGAAACTGCTTGCATGGTTATCAACTTATTTATCAACTGGACTACCATTGCTGAAGATGATCAATAACTGGTATGAATTTTATTTGAATAAATACTTTTTGATATATCAGTACTTTTATTCAAAGTACTGCTGATCAGACAGTACTTTCATCAAAGTACTGTTTGAAGAAATAAACCAGTTAAATGAATTTTAGAAGAAACCTTTTGCTAAGTAATAAATATTTTGAAATAAAGGTTGAATAAATGGTTTTTGTGATGATAACATCAATAGGTTATCAATCCACCATGGTTACAAAAGGATTGACTAATCCATGAGCAAACGGCTCTGGTAAAGATATATCAAATCCGTTTTTAGTTGACAACTTGCTAATAAGTTGGATGGTAATTAACTCACCATATCAGTAATGTGAAGAGTTGGCTAGCCCACAAGAAAATGGCTTGTGGTAAAGGTTGTGGAAAAACCATTATTGGTAATTAGTTCACCATTAGATAGAAGAACTAACTAGTCCAGAAGGGTACAACTTTTGGTAAAGACAAATCAAATCTGTTGATAGCTGGTGGTTTGCTAAAAATCATATGGTTATCAATGTACCATGGTCTTACACACCAAAACATTTGGCTACTCCAGAGATAATGGCTTTGGTAAAGAGATCTAAATCCATTAAATTTTCAATGATTCACTTGGAAGTGATGAGAATAGTATGCAACTTAAACTGAATTAATGTACAATTTGTCATATGTTGCTGTGTTGCTGAAAAGATGGAGCTTGCTGAATGATGCTGTGGAAAGAACAATTCTAAGAGATACTTTGACAAGCACAGATATTAC